>JABSTB010000744.1:0-67370 GCA_013756995.1 Neonectria neomacrospora | reverse complement strand
CTCGGCATCATCAGGGGCAGCAGACTAATAACGCTAATGCCAACAATGCCAACGCTAATGCGAATGCCAACAACGCAAACGCCAATGCTTGTAACAACAAACGAGACGAACTTGAGGTTCGGCATCACCAGGGGCAGCAAACTAACAACGCTAATGCCAACGCCAACGCCAATGCCAACGCGAATGCCAACGCCAATGCCAACAACGCAAACGCAAACGCAAACGCTTGCAACAACAAGCGGGATGAGCAGCTCGAGGCTCGGCATCACCAGGGGCAGCAGACTAATAACGCCAACGCGAACAACGCCAATGCCAATGCAAACGCCAACAACGCTGCCAATTGCAACTAAGCAATGACGGTGGCATAAAAGGAGTTGAGTCTTTCAAGCTGGTCTTCAGACGAGGCTTTGTATGGGCGCTTCAATGTAATTCACCAAGACTAGCTGAGTTCTATATCGATACTACTTTTGCAGGATATGTGAGCAGAATGTGTGGGATGATATAAATAGAATGCGCACCAATCTACATATTTAAATGATTACTACAACCTAGAGTGTTCAACTGGTCTCATGCTTGATACAATGTATTAGATAACCGTACCTGAAGGAAGCGTCTGGTCTTAGAGTTTGAGACCATGTCTCGTTACAGGAAATTCTGTAGTCGCACTTTCTACCCTTGCCGTAGTTCTCATGGTAAGTTCTGTTGAGATGGTACTATCCCTCAGGTCGGTGGTACCGGTTGCATCTCGTCATGGGTGGAAGAACGATAGCTTACCGTGCAGATCCCTGCTGAAATGCCTGTTACAGAAGCTGGTCCGTTTCATAGTCTGAATTATCCGTGACCTTTTCTAGAAGAAACTCTGGTATAATATCGGCACTCGTAACAAAACAGTCGCCTGACTTAATGCGAATCTCTACAAAGGCATGACGAGCGCCAGGGACAAATGTAACAGTAGCACGTCCCCTTGCCATCTGCCAACGCGCCCACATGAAGCAAAGTTTGCGGAACGTGTCCATTTTGACAGTGTCTAGGCAGACCGCGTCCTGCATCGTGTATTTTGAGGTCAAAATAGAAGGTTTGCATTGTCAGATATGCTCCAGCGGACTGTTTGGTCGCGGGTGAGACGTTAGGAAGAGTATTGAGCTTTGTCTTCAGAATATGTTTACCTTTCCACCGATGAACTGCAACAGCCCACCGAAGTCTTCATTGTCATGCTTAATAAGGTAGTCCGCCACATCAAAGCAGTCTTGAGCAGGGCCAGGGAATGAATGTTTAGGTGAAAGCTAGTAGCCCATTGATACCGTCACGCAACCGAAAGCATCAGCGAATATCTGGAGAAGAGCCTCTTTCCTACAAATATGTTAAACTGCGTCAGCTCATTCTAGAACAGAAGTTGTCTGTCCGGTATCCTTGATGAAACCAACCCATCGTGTGTAGCGATAACCATCCCGCCACCATGGAAGTGCAGAAAAATGCCCGAGGGTGCCGCCTGCGCGCTAGGCCGAATAACACGGCAGGGAATCATGCGACCAGGCTCCCTGGACTCGATTCCGATGTATTCTCCGCCTTGTTCACCCGCCGTTGAACCCACCGCCCGCATCTTGACCGTATTACCCCGTAAAAATATTACATGCTATTAGGGAGGTAGCAGTTGGGGTGGTATGCCGTCACCAACTAACTTACGTCACAGCCGACGTCGCGTTTTCGGAAGCTTCTCGCGAGGGGTTGAGTCGATCGTCCGTAGGAATAGTTTGGGTCAGCTTGAGACCCAATTTCATCAACTACATTTGAATCTGAGGTTAAGATTAAATATGTGATGAATTGCTCTTGTCAGGCCTGCAATAAGTACGTGTGGCGCTACCGGTATGCTAGCTTGGGTACAAAGACCCGAAACCAATGATCGGGATGAATGCCACAACGAGTGTCCTCCACATCAACGATAGGCTCCCTGAAGTCCAATGGTGTCAATGAGGTTCACATTGCTCATCATAACAATATCCTCAGCAGCCACTTATGTGGACCAAGGATTCCACGTAGCCTACTAAAAGGGGGGAGAAACTAGATACTAATCATGTGTCGAATACTACCGTTTCCACTCATATCAAAAGAAACCTACGTAGACCGGAAGTTTACTCCACCCAGGGCTCTGGATTAAAGGTTTTGCAACTGAACCTGTAACTCCGAAACTCCAAGCATGTAAGGTAATTCTCAGCATCTTGAGTGCACGTAACGTAGTGCCGCGTTGAGATGCTGGCAGTAGTCGCTGCAGTCCGAAAACTGAGATACTCGCCACGTCCAGGGTTTGTAGCAGCGTAACCGGTATTGGCCCAGTTGACAGTATTATCAGCAAGGGTAAGCGAGAGCCGTCCTGTAGTGGGATGAAGCTTGTATGTACCCACAGTACCGGTCGTTGAGTAGCTCGCTTGATAGTTTTGGGATGTGTATATGCTGGTTGAGACAATCGTTCGGAACTTGTCGCCATCCGGTTCGACAACGCTCGCGGTGCTGAATACAGTTTCGGCAGACAGCGAGGTGGATGTCGTGGATAAAGCCCTCTCGGTCGTCGTGGTCAACCCAGAGGAGGCTCTCATCTCAGAAGTTGCCGACTCAGAAATAGAAGTCGTAGTCAAGCCAAGGGAGTCGGTTGTATCGGCCGTCGATGCCGAAGTGCTGATCGACCCGGAGATGCTCGTTTCCGAGGCCGTCAAGCTGGTAGCTGCAGACAGCTCAATTGAGTCGGAGCCTTGATTGGGCTTGCATGACCCCGCAGAAGCATGGGCCAGCAATAGCGACAAGACGATGGAGGATAGTTGGAGATGCACTGCGGCAGCAGCGACAGTTTAGGTGGCAGCAATTAGGACGGCACGCAATTTGCAAGAATTTGCAACCTGGAGCGAGAAGGAAGTGCCACTAATGTGATTTACGAGCTGCGCTCAATCCGGAGGAATTAACTGTTTCGTCAAGACTAGCATATTTGCTAATTCGGTCTACTCAAACTATTGAAATGGTGATTCTTTCCTTTGCTTCTGGTGCTCTTTTTAACCAGTGATAGCACATGGAAACTCCGCCATAAAATGGCAAAGCTGTTTCGACATGGACGGGCACTAGGCCGGGAGAGAAGTCTCAGTCGTTAGCGAGCTGGCAGCTCTAGCTATTTCTAGACTAATAGCGGGTATATTCAAGGTGAACGCCGCCACCATTGGCGCAACCCCTGCGCGAATGTTGCACGGTGTCGTAAGCCCCTTGTCCTACCCTAGATTTGGATGGGAAATACCAATTGTTGGATCGCGTACGGCANNGATAGGGATCAATACGATGTGGACCCCAAAGATGATGATGTTATTGATCAGGGATGCCTCCGGCCCCCTCTTTTCTTAAGAGGGGTTTTGTAGTCATCTGACTAAAGCTAGGATATCTGTGTATCAGAGGTTTATGCAAATTCGGGTATAATGTCGTCACCCGAGGGGTCAATCCAACACCAATTGCAACTAGCGTTGTCTCTCCAACGACTGGCGACGCATGCAACAAAGTTTGAAGGGTTTGTATAGTTGTTCATCACTGAATGATCACTTAGGATGAGGGCACGTTTACGGTTGTGTTGGACAGCAAACTTCAAGCATCGACCTAGTGTATTAGCAATAGTCCACCAAGGATAAAGCTGCAAGTGCTAGAGCAAGCCCCAACACCCCAGATACCCAGGAACTTGAACATGGGAAGAGAGCACTCAAGAACCATGACCTCTAACACACGTTCCGTCAGCTTACACCTGCAATATCGGTCTTTGAAGGGCGACTGAAAGGAGGATCGGTCGGTCCGTGGAGTGCCCTCAACCCTTGATTCTCCTGGCACAGACCATGAATAAGATACCAATACGCATTTTGTACATCCATGTGGGTAATTACGATCGAACTCGGAAGAAAAGCATTACGAAACAGACTTGTGCTTAGTCGGCCACACCGGTCAGTTTTAGCCCTCGGTTGCAAAAGCTTGACGAGACCAGTAGAGAACAGGAAAACAGAAGAAAAAAGGGTGGGAAGCGAATGTGAATGTTGAACGAGTCGCCCGTGTTGTAGGAGGCCAGGAATCACCAACCAGTTACGACACAACACGTTGATAAACAGAAAAAACAGAAGACAATGAGAAGAAAAGCGGTGGCTTGTTGGAGGTAATTGCCACAATTAACTGCCGGCGCCTTTGTCTTCACTGATCGCGTTTCGGATCATCCGGAGACTGTTGTAATAAACCACGTATATCCCGCAGAAGGTCCGAATTTGCCCCAGCTTACTCAGTGCTCGACCCAGATTAAACGCAGGCCTTACTGCGTTGTAAGTCAGGGGACCAAGCCGGCGGCAAAGCGGAATATTACGCGGTCTTGGCGCGTTGCATCGACAGCCCCATCCAACGGGGCATATCCACCATGACATGATTCCCTACAGAACATCCCACGGGGGCTCTAGGACAGGGGCTCGGCGGCTCGGCGTGCTCGGCAGTATTCGCAATGTCCGGTCAGTGCGTGCTCCATCCTAATAGCTATCATGGTTTCTCCTGAATCACGAGTAGTCAAGTCATGGTTAACTTTGGCCTGTGCGCGACAGCGGCTAAATGAGAAATAACCATTTAGCCTTTTTCCCTGTAGACCGCACTACTGTTCCATGAATTACCAAACACGGTAAGTTGTGGGACTTCTAGAACCGCGTTGTTCTATGAACACGCAATGAGAGTCACCTGTGCTATACCGGTGAACTGGATGAATGGGTCCCTTACGAGGCTGCGTAGTTTATCTTGGTATTAAAGGAATTCAATATCCTCCTCTAATCGACCAAGTCACTCATCTCAACATCTCTTCGATCAAAGTGATTAGCTCTTACAGCCATGCTAGGGCAATAGTGCGTTTTCTCATTAGTCCTCAACTTCGAAGTAGCGGTAGCTAACTATCATTCACTGCAGCTCCATCAAGATCAACGGTGCCGACTGTGGCGCCGAAGCGCTGCTGTTGGCCGTGATTACCTCCATTGGCGGTTTTCTCTTCGGTTATGACACCGGCCAGATCTCAGGCATGCTCCTATTTGAAGACTTTATGAAACGGTTTGGACAGGAACATGACGATGGTACTATCTACTGGAAGTCCATCATCAAATCCCTCCTGGTATCCCTCATGAGTCTTGGATGTCTGGTCGGTGCTCTGTCATCTTCATAGTGAGACTCCTTCTTTCCACATGGTACTTTGACTCAAAATGTGTCTAATCCTTTCCAGTACGTCGGATTGGTTTGGTCGCCGAAAGAGCATGAGTATTGCCGTCATCGTCTTCGTCATTGGAAACATCATCCAGATTACAGCAATGGAGTCCTGGGTTCACATGACGATAGGCCGCATTATTGCTGGTCTCGGTGTTGGCAGCCTTTCCGTCGGCGTTGCTGTATTCCAAAGCGAAACCTCGCCAAGGGAGATTAGAGGCGCAGTCGTTGCCTCGTATCAGTTTATGATCAGCCTGGGAATTCTTATTTCCAACATTGTCAACTACGGCGTCCGCGAGATCCAAGAATCCGACGCCTCGTGGCGTGTCGTCATTGGTCTAGAGATGGCCTTTTCTCTGCCTCTTGGTATCGGAATTCTCTTTGTCCCCGAGTCACCTAGATGGCTGGCAGGAAGGGATGACTGGGAGGGCGCACGACTATCCTTCGCTCGACTTCGCGGGAAGAAAAACGACCTGGACAATGCTATACTGGAGGAAGACATGCAAGAAATGAAGGCCCTGATCGACGAGGAAAACAAAGCTGGCCAGGGAACTTGGTCTGAGTGTTTCGTCCCCAACAGCGACATTCCCAAGCTCGTTTACCGCACCCTTCTTGGCATGGCTGTGCAGTTCTTGCAGCAGTGGACCGGAGTCAACTACTTTTTTGTTCGACCCCCTATCTCCTCGTCTGTGTGTGTAGCATGACTGACATTGTGGTAGTACTATGGAGCGACCATCTTCCAGTCCGCAGGCATCGACGACCCTATCATGGTTCAGCTGATCCTGGGCGCCGTGAACGTGGGCATGACAATCCCTGGCATCTACGTGACTGAGCGGGTGGGCCGGCGATGGCCTCTCTTCCTCGGCGCTCTATGGCAGACTGCCTGGCTTCTCGTCTTTGCGTCTGTGGGCACGGCCATCGATCCCGCAACAAGCCGAGCTGTTGGTGTCGTCATGATCGTTTCAGCCTGCCTGTTTATTGCGTCCTTTGCACTCAGCTGGGGGCCCCTGGGATGGGTTGTTGTGGGAGAGCTTTTCCCGCTTCGCACGCGTGCCAAGCAGGCATCTCTTGCAACGGCGAGCAATTGGCTTGGGAACTGTAAGTTTTTGAACTGAATTGAATCTAAAGTCCCAACGCTAACCTCTGCATAGTTCTCATTAGTTTTCTCACCCCCTTCGCTGACGAGGGTATCTCGTACTCCTTCGGCTATGTGTTTGCTGGCATGAACTTCATCGCTGCTCTCATCACTTGGTTCTTCCTTTACGAGACCCGCACGCTGAGTCTAGAAAACATTGACCAGATGTACAGTCACCCAGACTTGAAGGCATGGAACAGCGCGAAATGGACACCGCCAGGCTACATCACCCGTAAGGAACGCGACGAGGCGTATGTTCGTCACGTCGCCAATGAAAGCAAGACTGAGAAGCTTGCTCAAAGCGATAGCTGCGCTGAATAGCCAAACAGTCGGAATACATGTAAGACTAGGATAGAATAGAGAAACTAGATTGTGTTTGTTCGCTAGCCGACTCGATGCTGGTATTAATATTACTGCGTAGTATGGATTTCAAAACCTGAGTTTCGGAAGTGGACACGGTCTAGCAGGCTTTCATCTATTTCACGGAGGGCAAGTATCCGTGTTTAGCCATGAAACTCTAGTTGTACGCTGAGGTAGTCCGGAGCGGCGATGTTGTTAAAATGTGTGCTAAACAGCAGCGTTTTCTGGATGAAGCCCAGTAATTTCACCAGGTACAAGCAGTTTGATCTCTCGGCATGGGATTCTGGCAGGATATTGGTGACGCCGTGGTTGAGCACACAGCGTCTCTTGGGCTCAGGCAAAGTTACAAGGCGGCGTTTTGGCTGGAAGTAGCACTTTCTGGATGCTATCTAGCATTGCAAACCCTGATTAAGGTTCCTTCGGCGAAAGGTCAGCTCACAGTGGAAGGGACGTAACACTAACAGGGTACCGGATTAATGCATCAACCTCAAAGCCAAAGCCCACTTCCTACGGGCGGCGAGAATGGTGATGCTTCACCTGAGAACTGAACGCATATAGATACAGATATAGGAAAGATACTTGAGCTCTTGGGGAAAGGCGATGTTAGACCGACATAGCATAGAAAATAAAATAATCCAAGGCTTCTTTAATTATATCGAAAAGACGGCGACCGCGCCTTAGCAAGGACCGAAACACAATCCACGCTTACACTCTCATGATATCATTGGAAACCCTTAGGAGCTCCCAGCCGGCTTCACATTCTGCGGGGTCGAAAATATATCGTCTGGGTCAAATCGAGCTTTGATATCCTCTAAATTTCCTAGGTTCGCACCCCAGTACTTCTCCTGTGGGTTCTCGTGGCCAAGACTAGGAACGCCGGCGTAAGATCCATACTTTTCTGGCTCGTTGTTCTGGAGCTTCAGCACCGCATCCTCAAGAAACCTTTCAGTCTCAGCGGTTGTCGGCTCCGTGGTCGAGACATAGGCTGTGAGGAAGTAAAGGATATCGCGATGAGGGAAGGCGGTAGCATTAGCAGCGACGTCAATCTTTCCCCCGTACAAGTCAAGCAGGAAAGACCAGTTCGAGGATATGTCATCTGCCACAAAGATGTGTTCGAGAAACGCGTCGATGCTAGAATTGCTTGGCATAGTGTCGGGAGTGACTCCGGTGTCGCTGGTGTAGAAGTATGCTGGTGAACCCGTGGATCCGGCCGAGTTGAAGATGTCCTGCATAAATTCCATCCCAGTCAACCCGGGAGTGATAGTGGTAGTTGACGTGGGAGGTAGACGACCGCCCAAGTTGATGTCGTTGAACTCAGATTCCGAGCCGAAAAAGGCGCCAGAGATGATAAAAGATGATTTTACCAACCTCGCCGTTCCACCCAGCTTGAGGGAGAGGGTTGGGTCTGTTATAATTTCGTGATAAGCTTTCCAAGCTTCATCAAGAACCGCAGGATCGTCGGAGGTGAAGTTGTACGTCCACGAGATGACTGTTTCTGGCTCTGGCTTCGTCTGGAAATTGAATTCAGTCACGATTCCGAAGCTGGCACCCGCACCCCTCATCGCCCAGAATAGGTCAGGGTTGTTGGTCTCGGATGCGCGAGTAATGGTGCCGTTGGCTAACACAACCTCGACCTCCTTTAAGACGTCGATCGACAAGCCGTTCTGACGAGAAGAGTAACCCATGCCGCCGACCATAAGATGGCCTCCGACACCGACGACAGGGGAAGATCCGTGGGGGATATAGCGGTTACCCTTTTCATGAAGACCCTCAACTAGGGTTTTCAGTACGTTTCCGGGGCCAGCAGTGGCGATTTTTGTAGCTTGATTGACCTCAACTGTATTGAAACTCTTGAGATCAACCACAATAGCACCGCCGGCGCCTCCAAGACCTAGATCACATAACCTCATTAGCATTAATGTGGATGGTGGAATAGCACCCTTAAGCAGCACAAACACTTGTTGATAAAGTCACGGCCACCTCTTCTAGCCTGGACCTTACGATCGTGTGTCCCAGCGCAGAGAACGATGTCCGATACTTCTTGCGTTGTATTTGGGTAAGTAACGGCAAAAGCCGCATACTGCAAGTTGAGGTTGAATGGCCGTAGATCTGTGCCGTGAAAGTTAGGCTCTTCAGGGAATTGCACGCGAGAATCATCCGCTCCCACGGCCTCCGAGAGACAGGATCGGAGAGCATCTCGTGCTTCCAAGCTGGCCCAGTTTCGATTGATGGAGGCTCCAAGAGCGCCCACAGCCCCCAAAGAGAGCCCGAGAAGGCGACGAAGAGGAGACATGGAGAAGTTGTAGGCAGAATAGTTCTGGAGGTCGTATAGATGGATTGGGAGGTGTGATGATCTCCTATTAAAGCGTGCTGCCGAGGGCTTATATACAGTTGGATGACCTCTTGTAACCGAACTGCGAGGAAGACTCTCAGTGATTCTCAATAGGCAGGTCGTACTCCATAGCCGAACTCCATACGCAAAGTAGTGGAGTAATTCTGGGATCCAATCACATAATGCTATGAAGTCCATCATCTGCCAAGACGGTTACGCGTTCATTGAAAGTAGCTGATAGAAAATCAAGTCAACCCATGGACAGGAGCATCGTCGCTGTCATTTTTACGCGGAAAAATTAGCCTTGCCTCGTACGGGTTCCTGGATTTGATCAAGCTTCTTTCTAGTGTGGAGCTCCAGGGCTATACAAACTCAACCATGTCTTACTTGTCGCATGTACTTCTGCAAAAGGGGGATCGGATGTGGCAACCACTACATAATCCCAGCACTCCCAAGTAAGCTTGGCGACTAGGGAAGCCAAAAAAGAGAAAGAGCCAGTATTGACTTCAATCATTAGGTGATAAGCTGGTGATAAACGGTCTTCTGAGGCGCCAATTGTCTTTGAAAAAGATGATTTTACAAGGTGACTAGGGTTCTCAACGTGTGAAAGCCTCTTTGTTCAGGATACGAGACACTGCCCTTGAGGCTCCAGGCCATCAGATTGCCAAGGTGTAAGCATATCCACACTTCAGATGTGAGGAATCAAAACAGGTTGCATATACGGAGTGACAAATTTGGACGCGCTATCACTGTTACTATTATTAGTCGGGACGCAGGCCGCGGGTTCCAGAGTCCGGAACACATATTAAATGCATGCCAAGTAATTTAAAAATGGTAGGAAGGCGGTTTTACCACGCCAACTCACCTCTCGCTACTATCTTGTGAAGCAAATATCTCGAGCAGAATCGCCAACTTCTGTCTTCACATTGATCTCTAGCCAAAGGTGACCTCAACCACTTTCGCCTTGCCTCTATGCTCGGCCACTCGCTCTGTAGTACCAATACGAACTGGCGCGGAGAAAGATGTCGATTGTACGACATCGTACGGCGGCGCCCGCACCTAGACTATGTTCCCTTGCTGTGAAGACGTAGACGTGATCATCTAGTGCTATCGCCGACCGTATGCTGCCTTGCGCTCGATCACAACATCGCTCACATCACTAATTATATTTACGCGGAATAGGCGATCTGGAAAGATGGCTTAAAAGGGTAACTAACGCGGAAACTCCGAGCGTGAACTGAACCGGCCCGTCCCGCCAGAATCACAATTAAGGATCTTGACCTCACTCTCTTTTCTAGATTGGGTTTGTGGGGAAACCACTACGTTCTAGGACTGGGGATGGTCTTCATTACCCCAAATTTATCGTGCAGGGGACCCTTTCTATATTTATTCGCCGGCTGCTGTGAGGTGGTACTATGCTTCAGTGGACTGTGTGCCAACCTCTTTGGGGACTTTGATCCGTTGGGGGGCTTTGATAACCCTTAGAGAAGGACGAGAACTTCAATCCCTTCCCTCTTGGCCAAATGATCAAGGGAAAGACGCATTTCGATATCAAGGATGAAGCGATTCCCCACGGTGAATTGCCCCTACAACGCGGCGAGGACAAGAAGCAACGAAACCCCGTCAGTATTTGCAAAGAGCCACTTGCCTGCTCGCGAACTGGGAAAGTTGGAGTAGAGTCAGGCTTCTGAGACTACTGGATGTTTTATTCTACCAATGTCGCATCAATTGATTGTTATATGTTTTGTCAGTTAAATATAATTAGTGCTAGTACTATCATTACGGGAGCTCGCTTCTCGGCGGTGATACAGGTACAGACGTGATAGTAGGAGCGTTCGGGTTAGAATTCCCATAAAGCTCAGCAGGGGGATAAAGCTGTCCCTCGAGCTCTGGCTTCGATCTCTCCGAAACGACTGCGGGTGTTTTCTTCTTTCTTCTCCAGAAATACAGAGCTGCGCCAAGAATTGCAAGACCAAAGATACCTACGCCCACGCCAATTCCAACCTGTGCCCCGACCGACAAGCCTCCATTAGATGATGATTGGGCGGGAGCCTTTGAAGTAGCTGCGGCACCGCTGGTTCTGTTACTTGTGGCAGAAGAGGATTTTGTTGCCTCTGTTGATGATAAGTCTGACGCTTGCCTATTAAGCTGGATCAACGGGGCGTAAATGGTGACAGTCTCGAGAACTGAGATGGACTCGCTCCCAGACGTCGTCTCGGTGAATGTTGCTGGTACAGTCATGTAGCTGTACCGGTTGCTTGAGCCCGAGGAGCACTGAATTGTCGGGAACGAGCCTGTCGTCGCAACGCTGTAGCATGTCTGCGCTGAATCGACCCCGGGGTTGAAACGGCAGCGATATCCTCTGGGTGGGCGTCAGTTTTAAGCCGGGTGACGGCGGGAGGCCGTCTATCTACTTACTTCGGGCAACATCCAATGGCTGTCTCACTTTTCAGCACCGAGAACTGGAAGTTAAAGCCGCCGTCCACGCTCCCTGTCGCGACACACGAGGTCGCGTAGCCGTTTGGACACTTGAGTCCGGGCGAGTAAAACCCCCAGCCACCGAGCGCAGGCCCCGTCGTCAGTGCATCATTGCTGCGTGGTGGCCAGCAATCCGGGTTGTCGAGGACGCCTTGCGTGTTGAGGCTGTTGCCGCCGCAACTCTGGCCCTGCCAAGCGTTGGCGCAGTCTGTACATTGCTGGATAACTACGGCGCAGCTGTCGGGGTAGTTGAACGCGGTCGTGAGAGGGCCAAGGTTAGTTCGGCTGGACGTCATGGCGGAAGTAGAGAAGCGGAACCGACCGATACTTATCCTCTGGGTGCTTTTGAGGGTGCAATGAGAAGGAAGAGATCAACGACTGCCGGGCGGATGTCTTGGACTTTTTGTCATCACTGTGAAACGGAACCCACGACAACTGGGACATGATGAGGCTGGCTGCATCAATCAGCAAGCTAAATTAGGGGTGTCGGTTGCAGGTTTAAGCGCCTAGGTAGGTCGCTGGGTTGCTGGACTGAGTCTGACTTGCAGCAACTGGTTGGGAGACGGAGCCTAGCATAGCCATTGTCACAAAGCGAGACATGAAAAATACGGATTTATAAATCATCACTGCTACCAGTTTTGGCGTCTAGAATGTAGTACGTTTGTCTCAATGTCGCCCCCGCATCGAACTCAAATCATGTACGTTCAATCTAGCCTCCTTGATGCCAGGCGAAGCGAACTAGCGTGGAGTGGCTTTAGTTTCGCCCCGTCACTATGTTGTCATCTTCAGAACTAGCTCCCGTGGTGTGGCCTTCGGCGTGGCGGACCGACGGTTTCTCCTGAGGATAGTTCCCGTCGTTGGCTGCAAATTCGTACAGCGGGGGGAACTGGTCGACGTCTCGACGCAACGCGTACTTGTTGAGATACCATGGCAGTTTCTTGACGTAGTATCCCACATGCTCCCGGTTCGTCACCCCAAACACATTATCGAGCTCCTCCAACGTTAGGTTCTTGGTCTCCGGCAGCAGGAAGTAGCAGAAGACCCATCCGAAGAGGTTCCACGCCGCGTACCAGCAAAAGGCCCCGGTGTCACCAAATGCCGTTCTCAGAGGAGGCCAAGTAAGGCTAATGATAAAGTTGAAGCCCCAGGTAATAGCTGTGCTCGACGCCATGCCGATGTCTCGAACGTGGAGGGGGAATGCCTCAGCACTGTAGGTAAACGGCACGGGACCGAGGCCAGGGGAATACACGGCCATGAATAGGTATAGACCGGTAGTAATACAGCCAATGCTAGCTTGCTTGTCGCTGATGAGGAATGTAAATGCGGTGAAAAAGAGGCAAGCTGCCATCAACGGAAACGTAACGAGGAGTAGGTTACGCCGGCCAAACGTGTCGATCGTGTATATCGCAGGAATAGCGAAGAGGAAATTTATGATGCCTCCGCCCATTGAAACGAGGAGAGCCTCCGGACGGCTATAGCCTCCCTGTACAAAGATTGACGTTGAATAATACGCGATGACATTGACGCCACAAAATTGTTGCATGAACTGGTGGTAACTCGACTTGTTAAAATCCTCATCTAGCAGTCAACGATGGCATGTGCGAGTTCACTTACCATGCAAAACCAGGCACTCTGGGCAGCGCGTCGATTGCGGCGAACAGTGAAGAACTCCTTGAACAAGTTCCGACCCTTTCTCTCCCCTTGTTCAATTTGTAGAAGCTTGTGTGCATAGTACATATCACGAGTTGCCTGGACAGGGGAATAGCGTAAGCGCCTCACCGACCTATAGGCCTTGTCGTAACGACCCTTCTCCATATACCATCGGGGGCTCTCTGGGCAGAAGTAGACTTGAATCATGACGATCAAAGGCGGAACAGAGGTCGAGGCCAGCATCCATCGCCATGGAGAGGTCTCGCCCAGGAACGTGACGTTCTGGAAGGCAACGGAGACGATGAAACCAAGGGCAATTCCAAAGGCCGTCCACATCTGGGAGCCGTGAGTTAGCTTGTTGAAATAAATGCTCAAGCCGAGGGTAACTTGCCTGCCACATCATAGTAAGAGCTCCACGGATGTTCTTGGGCGTGGACTCTGCCGAGTAGACGGGGGTAGTGCTAGACTTGGCGCCGACTGCAAAACCAAGCATAAACCGAGCAGCGAGGAGATTTCCCACACTAAACAATTATTATTGTCAATAACCGTGTCTCGAACTAGGCAAAATTGGGACTCACGAGTCAGCAACAGCCATCCAGAAGCCCGTGACAACCGAGATGAAGCAGGAGATGAAGATGGTCCCTCGTCGTCCAGTCCATCTGTTGAGGACGGGGCTGGTCCAACATCCAACAAGGGCAGAGCAAAGATACGGCGCGCCGTTGAGAAGACCGCGCATCCATTCGTTGGTGATATTAAACTCCTCGTAGTAGAATTCCTAATCCTTTGTGAGCCTCAGTGCTATAAGTCAATGCTTGCTAGGGTAGTATACCTGTGCGCCGTTCACCGCGGTTTGATCCATACCCTGAACAACAGCCGAGCCAGCGCAGAGCGTGCAAAGAAAGTACAACGCAAAGGGTTGGTGCCAACGGTGAGTCTCTTCCCGCCGAAGAATACTCTTTTCGTCTTCGTTGAGCAAGTCAATTCGCTCGAAGGCACCAGCCTGGTTGTTGACTTGGGCGACCAGAGCACCCTTACGGAAGTCCTCGCGGTGTTCTCCGAGACCTTTTTCATCAACAAACGCATCAACGTCAGCGATGAGCTCCTCGCTAGTCATTCCCACTAGGGGGTTTCGTAGCAGAGCCGCTGTAGAAGCTCTGCGCCCGCCGCCGGCAGCTTTTTCATCGTGAGTGCCACTACTGGTGGAATTTTGGTGGCTGGTAGTGATGTCTTCCCTGTAGGGAGCCTCATCGTCTGCTCTTGGGGGTGGCATAATGCCGGCTGAATCGAGTTTGGGGCCAGGAGATTAGTGACCACTTGGGAGACAAAAGCCCCAGCAAGCCAAGTTTGTAGCTGTGAAGACTAAAACTGGGTCTGAGGATATGAAGTCGGAGCCCCAGATTTTAAAGTGTGTCAGAAGTTGATGCCCTGAAGTCTCCAAGTCAGTCTCCGCTACGAGATGGACACGGCTACTTATTATAGCCAGTGGAAGACATGGTATAGATATACGTACACAACATCATGAAAATCACAGCACCTTATTCCGCACGTAAAATGCCTGACCGTTGGGTGAGGGATTGTGGAGAAGTGGAGCGCGCCATGGATGCTGCCAAGGAGATCGCTGGGAATGAGGACATTTCTTTGGTTGTTCACGGCTTAAACTCGGTCAATCCCAGTCTCGGCAGTCTGAGTTATGACGTTGTTGCGACGAGCTGCAGAAGAGTTTGATGTTGCGCTGCAACGGAAGTGATGGATCCATTCTGCGGCATGAAGCGTGAGATGGAGGAGGTGACGCGTCAGTTCAAGGAGAGAAGGTTGTACAATCATCTTGATAGCCGGCTTGCAGCACCAATGCGGATTGTTTGCAGCATGACATGGATGAGTCGTTGAGGTTGAACAGTCCCTTGAGTTTAAGAGCTTCAGGTCCATCGAACGCGGTACACCGAGTTTGAAAGGCACTTCGGTTGTTCATCGCTCTTGACGCCGGAGCCGCATCTAAACCTGTTTGGATCGTCAGGCCAAGCGCCGGATCTTACCCAACAACAGCGATCGACAGCTCGGCAACCCTATCACTAGACTAAACCGGGAGTGGAGCTACAGGTCCATGGCCCTCCCTCCCAGCTTTAGTATTGCCAGATAAGCTTAAAAGGTTAATCTAACGAGAGAACGATGTGGGTTGCCAATATTGCCCAGCTCAGCCCCCTCCCAGCCACTCTTGGCGTCCCGTCTCTGAGCCTCCCTTGGCGTCTCGTTTCACAGGCTGGGCTTGCGTCACCATCTCGCGACTGCCACGACCACAGCACGTGCTTGACGTCAGGGGCTCTTCCGAGTGGACACTGATTCAGCATCGAGCGCCGTTGATCGTTCTTGTCTCGGAGAGGCCGATGACTTCAGAGGGTGATGGTCCAGTATTCCCCACAACTCCAACATCTGTCCCCAGACAGGACCCTCTGTTTTATTCTGTTGCCTGCTTGGCTTGGCCACCTTGCCAAGGGTTGTTTGTTCGGATTAATGTCTCATTGTGTCCATGTTCCCATGTTCAAATGCCCATCTCACTCGCGCCGCACGCGACATAAATTGGATGCCACTGGATGAGTCCTGTTCAAAGGAAGATAATTGCAAGGGGTCGTTCCAGCACCCCCGTGACGGCTAAAACTTGGGTAAATCAGGTTCCATGATTCCACTGTCAGACTTTAATTTCTCACACCTCCTCGTTGTCCTTAGCACTGAACTGTTCGTTTACAGGATTTGAATGCTCTTGAGTTCACCTGTACTGTATTTTACGCACTCTAGATTGAGCCAGTATGGGCCGTTATGGATTGTTCTGGACCTGCAAAGATCCTAACGGGGATGGTTTATCGTCAGGTAAAAGACAATGCTCTCTTCGGATATAAACTCATAGTCGGCGGCACAGACTTAGCAAATGGCATGACCAATTCCTGGGATCGCTGGTCGATCTTCTCATCCGATTCGAAGTCAAAGGTGGTTGAAATCGACCCTCGTGTTCTAAAAAGCGACTAGTTGACATGAATATTCTCATCGACCGGGAGTAGAAAATAGCGAGAAAGGCTAAGGAGAACATATAAGTCGAAGAGCGCCATGTTGCTACCGTACTTCCAAAACGGGCTGACGCTGGAATAGAAAGGCAGCCACCGCATCTGTGAAGACGTGGATGTGCGCGTTACTCGCCATCAAAGAGGGAAAGAACTACACCTTGAGGGGTGCCAAATTAATCCTTGAATACATTCTCAGCTTAATTGATTAGTAGAGCCTGGCTAATTGAAGGACAAACTACATGGTACGTCTTTCAGAAATGGGGTTCTCGGGGGCGCATATGTAAAATGAGCGACCTCAAGCGAACAGAATTCATTGCAACCGGGTTGCAAGCTCTCGGTGGTTTGGCATTCAACGCATATCGCTCGGTTCAGTTTTATAAGTTTTGTTTCCAAGGCTCTCCTAAGCGAGCTTCGTTAGCTGTCGTTCAAGAAGTCGAGCACGGCGTGAAATTCGAGAAAGCGGTCAGAAGACGCCAATACTAGATCAACCTATAAAACGAGATGCTCGCTTCCGACCTAGTCTTACAGAAACGGAGGGTAAATGCACTTATAACACAGGTCGAAAATACTACCAATCCCGCCAACGTCAACGAACAGGTCCTAACCAAGAAGCCATTGAAATAGCAGGCGGTTAAGGGTAAGATACAGTTTAGTGCGTTCGAGATGTCCCTCCCTACACGCGTTTGCTACTGCCGTCACGATCGTTTTGGTTACGGTCTCATCATGTCGGCCATCCAGATTTGGGGTAATAAGTTCGCCGCTTGAGAAGTGGATGACTGTCATGGACATTATATCCAAATTATAGCAGTCCTTCATAAATTCACTATATTGTTCACGATAGCCTTGCCGTTCTTAACGGTTGGTTTCATTGTGCTTAGGCTCGTTCGAATTTTCGTCTTTTACTTTACGCAAAGGAAGGAGCCCGAAGAGACACCTACACAAAATTGGTATAAGAACACCTGGTCGAAACCTAAGGATACGCTCCCAACGCCACCATCCACCAGGTTTAAGTGGTCGACCACTCCTCAGGGTGAAAGGAGGGCGACGAAACGACGACTTCGGTCATTAGCAGAGACGCCTCCTAGTGCCGATGATGGACACCGCTTACTGCATGATATCTCCTCGCTATCCCTACCTACTAGTTGGTGCCCAAAGAAAACATTTGGTGAACCCAAGCTGGGGCTTAGTTCAAGGATTGAGACACGCCAGGGGTTCACAGAAAATTTGTGTCAAAAGTGTGCGTAAAGTCAAGTATCAATTAAAGCGGTGAGTGAGGCTATTGCCTTTAAAGCATTAGTTCACTGAGGCAAACTGCCGAGAGGACCGTTAAACCTACACCGTCACCAAAGTCAATGGAGAGTACCCGCTAAAATAGTATGACCACCCGCTTCGTAAACACAAGATATTTTGCATGAGCCAACAGTGTGCTCACCTTTCAGCCTCTCATTTAGTCTAAGTAGTTCCACTCCTATGGTAATCAAGAGATAGGGCATGGAAAACGCGGCAATTTCAATACGCTGTTTCTTATCCATTAATATGTAAGCTATCAGCTCGGAGTGAGTCCATATTTCTAAATACCTCTTGGGAATTATGTTATATCAAGACTAAGGATCCTACACTTCTCTTACGACATCACCATTATACATCAGAAAGGGAACAGATGAGGTGTTAACTCTTCTGCAACAACTCTTAAACTTCATTCACTTATCCTGAGCACCCCCCACCCCCCGGAAATACGTCTTCTCCTGCCACTCTGTCTATTCCTCTGGTCGACTTTGGCCTCTCCAATTGATGTTCCTGCCGTCGGTAACGGTGTCACTGCACACAACTAGAAGGAACCTCATGGTTCTATTAAAACCATATACGTTGGAGGCCTCGAACATATCCCTGAGCTTGATCTTGAAAAACTAGTCACCTCCCAGTCCTACTCTGACCTTATCTGGAACAACCACCGCAGGAAAAGCTCATTTAAGTCTCTCACGACTAGTGGCTCCCCAAAGGTTTCGGATTGCCGGGCAATCCAAAACTGGGTCGGTAGCCATGGTGGGGGGTTTGCTTCTCCTGTTGAACCAGTCTGTAAGACCTGGTGTAGAGCTGTGTAGCATGGAACCTGTATTTTCGGGATGAAGTGGATAGGCCCTGTGCAGTGGGTTGTTGGCGGCTCTGATGTCAAGGACTTGATCAAAGATTCCATTTCCAAATTTCAGCGGAATGGAAGAGTTGGTGCAGAGGGGAAAATGAAGTGTAGCACTCAGACGACTACTTGGGCTATTTTTCACACATAATTAAAAACTATCGGCTTACTGGATATTCAAGGTGCACCTCCAGAATAACTCCAGCATGTATCAGAGGACGGCATTAGTATTTCGTACGAGGGAGTCTCAGTTAGTCAACATGCTGATATCTACATTACTTTATAAACATACTTAGAGCTATATCTAGAGTATTCTTTTAGCTTTAGTCAATATCATCTGGTAGATCATCAACGCAGTAGATAACACAGTACGATTCTATGCCCAGCACCGTCAATCTCAATACATTAAACAAAGCAAGCTTTCCCAGTAACATGATGCCCAGTTAGTATATCTGCCGAATTATAAGATCTGTATTGTGGAATCCTAGGCCATGGCTAAGTTGCAGAGCCGCAACACGTTTGTCATAGTAGGGTATGCTAGAGTGTTTATCTTAAAGTACTTAAATTCACAGCCCTCAGTTGGCACCAAACAGACACTGGCATCCATCGACCACGTTGTATTTCCCTATCGCAATGCGGCCAGGGATGCCTTTGAGCCTAGGAATATCGCAGTAAACAAAATTTGCCATATGGCAATAAGGTGATCCCTTAATCCGTATTGAGACTTAATGCAGTTCAGCACAGGTAGTAGAAAGTCCCGCACATCAACAAATTCATGAAGCGGGGCGTAACCAGTTTCATGGCTCTTTCTGTCTCGTAAGAAGAATGATCTCTCCCCGCTTACCCGAGAGTGCTTTGCTTATATCATACGATGTTCCACTCCCTAGATGATCTCTCCGTCGCGGGGGCATCGTTTGACTACCTGCTGACCCAGTTAAATATTCACACCGAAGTGGAGCTAGGTGCAACGGGGCTATCCCATCAGATGGCGGTTTATTTGTGCGTGTACGTCTCATGTAATTAGTAGCCACCGATGCCTGCTATAGTATTTCAGCGAAAAACCTCTACCTATGAATTACTGAGCGGGCGAGTGTTATGCTATGTTAGTTACGTTTGTTAAAATAAGGTACACTTCCTACACCACCGTAGAGGAGCTAGTAAACACGTCAGCTTGTCCAAGGGCCCGGTATCACGGGGTAGAAGCGTCTGAACTACTGCAAACAACATTTTGATGTAGTATTCTCGATTCAATCTTCGCATCGCCCCTTAATTAGCCAAAACGCCGAGAATCATCACTACTGCGTCGACAAGACATCCCAGTCGAACAAGCGACAGCCACGTTTGTCATTAATTTTAGGAGACTTAGCAACAGAAGAATTGTACGAGCCATAGCCTGTTAATCCACCGACTGTAGTCCCAACCCCTGAATACAACGGCCAGGCCCACTTGATGCCAAGCATGCGAGTTCTTCACCACATCCACTCTGAGAACCTTGATGGACACTCCATCTGCCCTATTAGGTGCGCATGATTATCAAGCCGTATGTCTTATCCTAGAACCGGTCGAGTCACAGTTTCTTCGTCCTTCAATCTCATTATTTGGGCAACATGGTAGACTCAAAGACAGCTGTTGCCAGCGAGCAAAGTAGGTCATGGTACTTGAGAGGTCGTTACATGTATTGCTAACTAAGTATGTCCCATAGCGGCCGATTTCCTCTGGGGTGATACCAGCAGCGAGGAAAAAAGATTGATACGCAAACTCGGTTAGCAAATCTACATGGATTGGCAAAATTTATAACTAACTACGGCCAGATTTCTTCATACTTGTATGCGCTTATTCAGATGTCGTCCGAACCCTCCGCTAAGTTTAGTTAGACGTTTTGCTGCTTTAGCTTCTTTTTCAACCAACTAGGTAGGTAGTTGAATTGCTGGACGTTGTGAACAGTTTCTCACGTATCTTTTCAGATAGAGCTGCCTTCGCGAACGCATATGTGAGTCTTTCAGATAATGTGTTTATCACTTCTTACTGACAGGACTACGCATAAGGTTGCAGGGCTGAAGGAGGCTCTCGATCTAAATGGCAGCCAGTATAATGTCCTCCTCTCAATGGCTTCAGCAGGGTCTGTGACATTGAAGTTCCAGCTAGCTGTGCTTAGGCTAACCAGCTACTATCACAGAATGCTGGTCGGGCAAATACCCAGTAGTATCATTATCCACAAAATCCGACCGCGAATATGGCTCTCATCTATGGTGATTACATGGGCTGGGTTAACCATGGCGAGCGCTGGCTGCAAGACATTTGCCCAACTTTGTGCCGTTCGTTTCCTAATGGGCGTAGCCGAGGCCAGCACTTACGCCGGTTCTGTTTACATAATGGGCTCTTGGTAGTAGGTTGACCCAGTCTCACGACGTGTTCGTCCACTATTAACCTTCAAGCAGTAAGTCTGATGAGATTGCAAAGCGAACTGCTATGTTCACTGTTGCTGGACAGGTTGGCAAAATGTTTGCTGGCGCCATGATGGCTGCCATTCACGAGTCCATGGACGGCCACGCTGGACTCGAAGGCTGGCAATGGGTGTTCCTCATTGACGGTATCATTACCTGTCCCATCGCCATCTTCGGATTCATCTATTTCCCAGATGTTCCTGAATACACCCAGGCTCCTTATCTCAACGAGAAAGAGCGCCAGCTTGCGCTCGATCGTCTTCCACCAAAAGATCAAAATGGTCACAATGTTGAAGCATGGAGTCTAGCAAAGCGAGTTCTGGGGCAGCCGATAGTGTGAGTCACTTTGGGTGATATTGGAAAATGCTCTAACTTTGCCATCCAGTTACATCTGCTGCGTCTTCTCGGTTCTCTCCTCTGCTCTTCAAGGTTACATCGCTCAAGGACTTATTCTCCTCTATATGAAGTCTCACCAAGACACCAATGGCTTTTCCCAGTCTCAGGTCAACACCTTCCCAATCCCTACTCATGCGGTCGGTATAGTCGCTGAGCTTACTTCATCCTTCGTCATCGATCGGTATAACCGACGATTGAGTATTGGGTTTACTCTCTGTGTCATACAAGCTGTTTGCTCGATCGTCCTTCTCATCCCTAGTACGTCTCTGGCAGGCAGTCTTACCGCCCTCTACCTTGCTGCCACCGCTTACGGTATCAATCCGCTACTGTATGGATGGTCGAGCAACATGGCAGCTCGGAGTGCAGATGATGCTGCTCGCAGTGTTATACTTGCTTCTATGGCTGCCAGCGACGGGCTTTTGTGGACTTTTTGGGGAATAGTCGTTTATCCAGCCGACGACGCTCCGTATTGGCGGAACGGATACATTGCAATGCTTTGTGTTTGCGCGGCTCTGGCTTGCTGGCTTTTTGTCGTTCGTTGGGTAAGTTGTCGGACTCGCCGTGACACACATATCTAACATCCTGCAGCTTGATGGCTACACCGCTAAAAGATACGTCCCCACTGAAGAAGAGGTACTTTCAGACTCACCGGCGGGAGCAATTCATCCACCTACGGGCTGAAAGGCGACATGATGATAGCATTACATGCGGGCGGTTGTTACCAACACCCTAGAATTACTTTCGGGATGTGCAATGTAATGGTTTGGGAAAGTAGATAGACACCCGTCATTTGATGTATTGTTAAACATCATATCGGCTCATATTCAACTACCTCTTGCTAGTTTCAATATAGCCACTACCTAACAAAGACGGGCATCGTATCCAACGGGCTGTCCACAGTCACTGTCCTGCCTCCGTCGTAAATAGTTCCATCTACGCTCTTCCACTTCACCCCTTCACCAGGCAGATAAACTTCCCGTCTGTTCTGGCCTGGGTGAAGAATCGGGGCAACTAGATAGCGGGGACCATACATGTATTGATCCTCCAGTTGCCAGCACTTATCATCGTCGGGGAAGTCGAAGAAACATGGCCTCATGACGGGGTCCCCCACCTTGTGCGCCGCGTCCATCAGAGTCCTGGTATAGTCTCTCAATTCCTCTCTCAGTCGAAGATACTTTTCGCAAATCTTGTACACTTCTTCACCGTAAGACCATACCTCGTTTGGTCCGCCGGAGAGGCAAAAGCTTCCTCCAGTAGTGCCGAGTCGAGGCTGCTTTGGCTCGCGGTCTCCGTGCAGTCTCATGACAGGACAGAAGGTTCCCCATTGGAACCATCTCACGAAGAGCTCTCGGAAGACAGGGTCATCAGGGATGCCACCGTGAAACCCACCGATGTCCGTCGTGAACCACGCGAAACCCGCGATCCCCATGTTCAAACCCGCTGCAAGCTGGTTACGCAGACTGCCCCAGCTTGAGGCAATGTCGCCAGACCAGACGAGAGCACCGTACTTTTGGCTTCCAGCCCAAGCACACCTCACCAGGTTAACAATATCCTCTTGGCCCGATTCTTTCATCCCTTCATAGAAGCCCTTTGCATAGTCATGAGGGTAGATATTACCCACACTCAGGTTTGGGCCTGCAGCGTAGCGATAGATGTCAAAATCGTAGACCGTGTACTCAGGCTCAGCTTCGTCGAGCCAGAAGGTCTTGATGCCTTTGCTGTAATAGTTGCGTTTGACGGCGTCCCAGACAAACTTTCGCGCTTCCGGGCTAGTTGCGTCGTAGTGAATAGGGTAGCCCCGACCTTCCATTGATGCGCGAATTCCTCTGTCCTGGCGAATGAGTAGACCTCGACGGAGCATCTCGCCGTAATTATCAGAGCCCTTTTCTACGGTTGGCCAGATGGAGACCATCAACTCGACATTGAGACTTTTCAACTCGGCCACCATTGCATCTAACCGTATAGTTAGTACACCGTTTCAGTGGCATCCTTCACCTATGCGACTTACCAGGGTCAGGCCAGAAGGTCGGGTCAAACTTCCAATCGCCTTGCGTCGGCCAGTGAAAGTAATCGCAAACGATCAGATCAAGGGGGAGATTCCTTCGCTTATGCTCACGTGCAACCTCCAGCAACTCTTCCTGTGTCTGATAACGGAGCTTACATTGCCAGAAGCCGAGACCGTATTCTGGCATCCTTGGCACACGACCGGTTGCACCTGTATAGCCACGCACAATCTCAGCCGGAGAGTCTCCCGCAATAACCCAGTAATCCAGTGTATCTGTTGAGTAAGCCTCAAAGGTAGTAGTCAAACTGCTGAATACTGCTCGTCCAATTCCTGGGTTATTCCAGAGAAAACCATATCCCAGGCTAGATAAAGCGAAGGGAACAGTTGCCTGAGAGTTCCGTTGTGCAAGCTCCAAGTCGGCACCCTTGAGGTTCAGGAATGGCTGCTGGTATTGCCCCATACCGTAGATACGCTCATTGCGATCCTGAGACTCGAACCGCATCGTCAAGTGGTAGTCCGGGGATCCGAGACGTGGCTTCCACTCTCTCGCCTGGATCCTGAGGGAACTGCACTTGGGATCCAAAATGTCAAGCCTGTGACGACCGTATTCTTCCAAGAGTACCTTGCTCGTGCTGGCATTGGAGATGACAATCTTGCCCCGACGACTAATCTCGGCCTTGATCTTGCCGTTGGTGATGGACGCAGCACCATCACGGATGCTAATGACGGGCTTGGGAGCTGTCAACTTCTCTGAAAGTGCCCATTCTCGTTCGGGCAGCGTTGCAAGGCATGTCGCCCGGACACGAAAGGCGTTTTCACCCCAAGGCTCAATGAAGAGGGTCTCGGCGTCGAAGCGAAAGCCTAGACGGCCATTCTCGTTGGTGAAGGTAGGGTCTGGCCGTGTACCATATTCCTGGTTTCCGGCAAGTGACATGGTGAAGACGTGTGTGGAACAAGACAACTGAAGATATTTGTTTGTGGTACACCAAGTAAGCTGCGACTTATAGCTGCGACGTGACAGTCACACCTGTCCGCCATGATTTCAAGATAAAGGCCGGTGATCCGATAATCGGCATACGACCCTGCGGCATGTGTATAGGTACATGGATTATTGCCAGGTCTGATCGGCATTCCCTTTAGGCTAAATGCGTCACGAGCTGCAAAACGTGACAGGATCAAGAACCTTGCATAACAGAGGAAAGAGTAACCTCGAGGATTTGGGGTATCCTAGCAAGAGGAAAAGGAATTCCACCCCGACCCCGCATTGCACGCGTGTTGTCAGACGTGGGGGACAACTACCTAGGGTGTTTATCGCTGAGCTTCCACTGGAAAACAACCTTGTATTGTCGTCGGCCGCTCGGTAACTTCTCCTGCAACGCTGCGCTAGGCCGGCTAAATGGGTTCTGCGTCAGATTCTGGGTCTTGGCAAGAATTGAGCAACTCGGCTGATGGATTGGGATAATGTTCGTCATACTTTTCAATCAGCTGGTTGTGTCTCACTGAACTAACAACCCTCTGATATCGTGGTGATTGCCGAGGTGCTCAACATGATTGAAAGATCTCATTGTGGAGCTAAATTGTCCGAAAATATGTCCAAAAGGTCCAAGGTACATTGGGGTCAATAGTATATACTAGGGTGGTTCTTTGGCGATAAGGTTGCCATTATTTGACATCTGGCTCTTGACGTCTCGATACCTCAAAGCACCCTCTAATTGAGTCTCGACAATAAGGGAGAGCACGTGATCTTTGTAGCCCCATCTCTGCTCAAATCGGCTCTTATCCCCACGTCCCCCTTCAAACCTCATTCTATTTCGTCTGGTCAAGGTCTGGATGTTGTCAGCGACCCTCAGTAACAACGCACAATAAATGGGTGACGCACGTGCGCCACAATACGACGCGCCACTTCGGCGACCTTGTCCGCACGAAGAGTAGCTGCATTTATCTGTTCTCTCCGTAAGCAGCTTGTCGTAAGTACGGACGGGAGAGATACATACGGCTGGTACAGTATTGATGCTGGGTTAGAATCACTCCCGTTGCACTAACGACTCTAACTGCATCATTCTCGCAGGTAGGGGAAATGCAGTATGACGCCGACGTCATCGTGAGTGCAGAGCTTTATCAATTTCTGATGTGTTTGCAGACTGGAGAGAATGGTTGAGTATAATCCAGCAAATTTAGGCCTGTTGATGAGGAGAAGGAGATGGCACAGGTTTAAGGAGAAAGATGTCAAGTCTTATCAAGCAGACAGACTTATTGCGACTCGTATCACAAGTAATGCCACCACCGAGTCGAGCCACGCGTCAAGGACTCGTACATTGGCTTCGATGTTACGGGAGCACCATACAGATACTCAGGTGGACGACCATCAGTGATTACTGCAGTAAGGCTCTCGCTTATGATTGGGGAATTTCTGCAACCTTTCCACAGGGTGCAGATTACTGGATAGCGGGTTGAAAAAGTCCTAAGCCCTTTTCAAGCGCTTGAAAATGAGGCGAACAATCACAACGCCGGCCAATTGTCCACGAGGCCCTTGTTATCGAGATCCCGAATCATCCCTGGTGCAGCCTTATTCCGAACTTCCATGCCCGCCTTTAACCGCAGTGCCTCAAACCGAGCCGTGAAGCCTCATAACTTTCGGGAGATACTACAACTAGATAAGCAATAGTTTGTCCAGAAAGTGTGGCGAAAACTGCAGTTTTATGCTCGCGTCGCCGTGGCTCGAGCAGGTGGATTTCTCACCTGCTATCTACCTGACTGGGTTTCATAAGGACTACATGAAGTGACCTCAAACTGCGAATTCTCTGTACACAGTGACTACTCTCACCATAGCAGCTGAGACGCGCCTCTGCCCAACAAGGACTCCGTGCAGTCGAGCACCACGATGCCCAGACACAGTTGGTTACTATGTATATATTAATCCGATAATTAAGAAACTCTACAAACGGAAATTCTAGCCGGGCCCGAAATAGGGAATAAGACCTAGATATGGGTCTTCAGTAGGGGTTTTCGATCCTTAGAACAGGCCCAGTGAGGCAGTTCAGCCTCCGCTGCACTTAGCGCGGCTCCAACTCAGCTCGAGGAACGGAAAAGACTTTAATGAGTTTGATATCCGTCTCCGAGTACGCTGACAGTCGTCGATTCCCGGTGGCGGGTAAATTAGCCGGGACACCCAGGAAACTAGTTGCGGAGACTCCGCACTTGCGATCTGCGGAACGAAGGGCTAGGATCACCTTCCATTCGTATGGATCCGGCGCTCATTGACTCCCGGTGGCGGGTAAATTCGCCAGGTACATTGACAAGTTCAGGAGAAGTAAGGCACGATATCTTGGACGCTCGGCTATAAACAGGTTCCATGTTTCCACATAGGATGGATATGTAGCACCCATTTACATCCGCAATAGTCATTGCAGAGCATAGCTGGCACCAGGTATTTTGCCAGTGCCTTCTGTTCTTTTCTGCAAGATGGAAAAGTCAATCAGCAAGGATAATACTGCCGCCGCACGAGCCGAACACGATGACGATATCGACAAATCCGCCTGGCACTCCATCCAAGAGGCCCAGGCCGCCTCAACAGCAGAGCACGAGACCACGCTCAGACAAGCCCTGAGAGAGAACTGGAAGGCAGTCCTATGGTCAGCCGTTATCTCTTTGACGATTGTCATGGAAGGCTATGATCAGAGGTTTGATCTCAACCCGTCGCTTAATATGTCTTACATAGCTAATGTATCTTAGCTTAATGTCAAACTTCTTTGGATACCCGACTTTTCAACGAAAATTCGGCTCATACGTAAGTACCACACAGTTGGTCTTCACGACTCAAAACCTTCACGAACTTACTTCTTCAACAGTACCCCGATAAAGATCAATGGCAGCTTCCTGGCGCATGGCAAGCCGGCTTACAAAATGGAACCAACGCTTGTGTAGTCATTGGCGGATTCATCAACGGCTGGGCATCTGCAAGATGGGGCTACCGGCGGACAATGCAAGTTGCCCTTGCCCTCATGACGGGGTTCATCTTCGTCTCTTTCTTCGCGGTCCGTATCGAAATGCTCCTCGCGGGACAAATGCTCTGTGGTTTTACCTGGGGAGTCTATGCAACCACAGGCCCTGCATATGCATCGGAGGTCTGTCCGCTTGCTCTGCGAGGTTATCTCACCGTCTATGTCAACCTCTGCTGGGCCATGGGTCAGTTTATCGCGGCTGGGGTTCTCAGAGGCATGCTCAACTACACCTCCGAATGGTCCTGGCGGGTGCCCATTGCAGTCCAGTGGATCTGGCCTTTGCCTATCATCATTGCCATTTTCTTCGCCCCCGAATCCCCCTGGTGGCTCGCTAAGAAAGGGCGTTACGAAGAAGCCGAGGTTTCTCTCTTGCGGCTTTCAACGCGCACACGTGAGCAGTGTCGTGCAACACTCGCTCAGATCCGCCACACCATCTTCCTAGAATCCAGCAATGAGTCCGAATCGACTTATCTCGACTGCTTTCGAGGCACCAACCTGCGTCGCACCGAGATTTGCATGGTTGTCTTCGCGGGTCAACAACTCTCTGGCGCTGTTTTTGCTTACACGCCAACCTACTTTTTTATCCAAGCTGGCGTGGGTACAAGCAGTGCCTTTACCATCTCCATCGGTAGCACCGGCATGGCATTTCTCGGCACATGCATCTCGTGGATATTGCTCACCCACTTTGGTCGTCGCACGCTTTACACCACGGGGATCTCGGTGATCAGCATGTGCCTCATCATCGTCGGTGTCTGCTCCTCTGCGTCCAAGTCCACTGGCGCGAGGTGGGCACAAGTCTCGTTCATCCTTGTGTGGAAGCTGCTCTACTCGCTGACCGTCGGCCCAATCTGCTATGCCATCATCTCAGAGACTTCTGCTGTGCGCCTTCGGCCTCAGACAGTTGTCATCGCGAGAAACACCTACGCAATGGCTCAGATTGTAGCAAATGTTCTTAACCCGTACATGCTGAACCCCGTCGAATGGAACTGGAAGGGCAAGGCTGGATTCTTTTGGGCTGGTACCTCAGCTTTGACGGCTGTTTGGGCTTATTTCCGACTGCCAGAGACCAAGGACAGAACTTATGAAGAGCTCGACATGCTTTTCTACCGGAAGACCAGTGCACGAAAGTTCAAGGGGACGCACGTTGACGCATACGGAGCCGAGGACAATGAGAAGCATTGAGGAAAGTGGAAGCTGCCATGGGTTGCAAGGCGAAGAAATACATGGTTTTAGTTTAGACGTATCACGGTTGTATCAATTCTTAGTGATAGGATACTTATTTACCATTACCACCAACATCTCCACTTACTTAAATGCATCGGTCTCCATTAGCTCTGTATGCCCGGTACCTTTATGATAGTGGATAATTTTGCCGCCAAGGGTGTAGGGTAGGCTACGTTTCAGCAACAGCTCAAGTACTCTCCCCATTAAAACAAGTTCTGACTGTGTTAGTGACACAAGAAAAGTCTAGGAAAAGGGCTCATGGATGAAATGAGTAGTAGAGGAACTTGGATTATGACTGAGTTCGAATAAGTCCTAATTCAAACCACACATCATCCAAAACATTGCTGATGTTTATATTTTCTTGCCCTCAATGAACGAAATACTTCAAGCAAACGACTAGAGATTTTGATTCGAAGCAAATGTTTTTCCTTCGTTCCGTATTACTACAATTACTCAACCATACACACTATTAGTGACACGTAACACCATATCTTTCTTAATGACGATATCGGCCTCAAGGCTCCACAACGACGATCCCCCGCTGTTAACGAACCTGAATAGGCAGGTCATTGTTTACGTCGTATCTAAACTTTACTGTAAAGCAGGAAATGCCGCTTGGAATCGTTCGTTGCTGAGATACGTCGTAGGATCGAAGAGCACGCTAATACAAGATAAGCTCATTGATCAGGTCGGCCCTCTTGTCTTAGTCCTTAATCTCACCATCAGTAGCGGAGTCGTGCAACACGGACACAAACACAAGAGTCACATTTAACTGACGACTGCCCTCTCACAATCGCCTTTTGGCCACACCTGGGGTACCAGCTCAGGCTCTAATTTAAAATGCTTGGACTTTCGAAATCGCTTCTTATCGCCCAGGTCTCGCTTGGTTTCCTCCAACAGGCTTTTGCAGCGCCATCCCACAGGGAGCCTCGTCTTGGAGCCGTCGCGTCGGAAACAGACATTTGCAGCAGGATCGGCACCAAGTTGCTCAAGCATGGAGGAAATGCCGCAGACGCCATGGTCGGAACCGTCCTTTGCGTCGGCGTTGTTGGCATGTACCACAGCGGCATCGGAGGCGGTGGTTTCATGCTCGTCCGATCAGACAATGGCACGTACGAGTTCATCGATTTCCGCGAGACAGCACCAGCGGCAGCATTTGAGGACATGTACAAGAACGATACCAACCTGAGCATCTACGGTGGATTGGCGAGGTGAGTTGGACCACTGCAGTGCAATTGGCAAGACTGACAAGACCAGCGGAGTCCCTGGTGAGCTACGAGGGCTGGAGTATTTGCACAACAAGTACGGCGTTCTGCCCTGGGCCGATGTCGTTGCTCCCGCCATTCGCGTCGCCCGTCGTGGCTTCACCGTCAACGAGGATCTGGTCAGGTACATGAACTCCATCAGCGGGGGCGAATTCCTGACCGACGATCCAACGTGGGCACTTGATTTTGCGCCCAAAGGCCACCGCGTCAAGTTGGGCGAGACCATGACACGAAAGCGCTATGCTGATACCCTAGAAACCATTGCAAACGAGGGCGTGGACGCATTCTACACGGGCGCTATTGCAAATGCCACCATCGCCGCAATCCGAAAGTCCAACGGCACAATGACGCTCAAGGACCTGGCGAATTACACGATCGCCATCAGGGAGCCAGCTCAGATTAATTACAGAGGTTACAAGTTGACAGCGTGTAATGCACCGTCTGGTGGGATCGTCGCTCTCAGCGCGTTGAATGCTGTCAGCAACTACAAAGACTTTGGCGATACCAGCTTGCGCAACCTTACAACTCACAGACTCGATGAAGCCATTCGATTCGCGTACGGACAGCGCACCGAGCTTGGTGATCCGAGTTTCGTCGATGGTATCGCAGACTATACAGCTAGCATGATATCTCCGGAAACTGGTGCAGAGATTCGTTCAAAGATTTCCGACACTAGGAGCCACAATGTGTCGTGGTACAACCCGAAAGGCCTTGAGTCCCTCGACACACCAGGTACCTCACACGTCGCAACTGCCGATGCTAGCGGAATGGCCATTTCGCTCACAACAACCATAAACCTTCTCTTCGGATCGCGCGTCATGGTTCCTGAGACTGGAGTCATTATGAACAACGAGATGAACGATTTCAGTATCCCTGGTTCAAGCAACGCGTTTGGATATATTCCAAGCGAAGCAAACTACGTCCGTCCCGGCAAGAGGCCACTCTCCTCCATATCACCTGTGATCGCTGAGACTCCCAAGGGGTTGTTGTACCTCGTCATCGGAGCTGCAGGCGGCAGCCGCATCATTACCGCCACCATCCAGAATATCCACCACGTACTTGACTATGGCCTATCGGTAGCCGAGGCATTAGCACAGCCACGCCTTCACGACCAGCTGAGCCCTGATCTTGTATCATTTGAGTGGGCCTACGACAACGGAACCGTTAGTTATATGAAGAACCTTGGCCATAACGTTACTTGGACGGCGCCTGGGAGTAGTACTGCGCAGGGAGTTCGGTTGTTGAAGAATGGGACTTTTGAGGCGGCTGGCGAGCCGAGACAGAAGAATTCGGGCGGATTTGCAGTATAGTCTGTAAAGAGAGTTCGATTTTTCTTTTTAAATATTTACCACAACCCTAGCCGATGTGGATTAGTTGCAAGAAACGACGCGGTATTTACTTGGCTTTGTAACTGCGAAGAATTATAGAGCGATGCTTCAGTGGAAGCGTCCATTGACGTCTGATACATTGCCTGGCCGAGTGCCTCAATGACGCAGGCCTGGAAGTCCTCGCCAGCGACAATAGAGGTTCGCTTCCGCCGCAGAGGCCGCTCGAACTGGGTGGGCTCCGACAACACTGGTGGTATTACCTGCAGTGAGAACTTCAAAGTAGCCAGGGCCTGATATGACACGTCGGCACCCCAGCGGAACTTTGGGATGAGTCTCGTGCACAGCTCTAGGTCGCTTCTACCCTGAGTGCACATCAAGTCAGTGACGCTGTCAACCCCTAGTTCCTGCACATAAATGGAGTTGGATGGACAGAAAGCGCGTATTCATGCGTCGCTCAGTTCCGCGTAGTATTTCCGAAGATGTTCTTGGTCATCGCGAAAAAGGCAGCTTTCCTACTTGCTATAGTCCGTGTTGCGGCCCTGTGAGGCGAGGTGGCCGGAAACATCGGCCGTAATCCAGGAGGGGGACCAGGGAAGCTAATCCTGGCCCCCCCTGAAAGGAGCCAGGAGGCAACACAACTGAAACAAGTTTGGAGTAGACTACACTAGACCGCAGCCCGAGAACCGATTGATGGAATTACCGGTCCGTCTTGGAAGATCTATTACTGAATCCGTATCCGTATGTGCTGCTGATGTGATAACGGACAGCCTGCACCCAAACAGCGATGGAAGCGTTTATGAAGAAAGATCAAGTCTGGCTCTGGTCAGCTTCATACCGGCAACCTGGGCTGGTGTCCTGGCGCGCACCACGAGTCTCACACTTGATGATAACGACAACATTGCGGAGGTAAGTAAGTACATGTATATTCATGACGGATGGCTCGGCCCTTTCGGTCGCAAGAAATCTACGATCGTCAATTCGCAAGGTGACGCCAAGATTTAAACAGGTCCAATGTTCCCACTTTTCCCTTAATTACCAGCTCATGTTTCACCAGGATCAAGGATAAACCCACAACACTGAGGAAAGCTGTGCATTGTCGCTGTTAGCTGCTCAGCCCCTGCATTCTGCCCTGTTCTGGTAAAAATCATCTATAATACCATCGAGGCTGTCGTGCGCAAGGAAGGTTCACAGCGGCAAGCGGAACCTTTCCTTGTCCTTGCTTCCTCCAGGCTTTTTTTTGACATTCTTTTGGCTTTCATTGCACCTGCATTCATTCCCCCACCATCTTTTCGCTCAGTCGGGCAGGCTCCACGGCGACACAATCTGAGCAGAGAATTGCAGAGAATCGACGATAAAATTCTTTGCTGTTGAATTATTGTTGACCCGGCTCCAATCGATGCTTGATCACTCGCTTCCTTCATAGCCGTCGTTCAATCAACGACCGTCGGCCATTGCTGCTGGGCCATGAACGTCTCAATTCCCCGGCAACCCCTAAACACAGACAAGAAGATTCGTCTTGTTGACAAGTCTCTGGAGGAAAACATTGGCATACTCGAAAAACCACCTCTTTCGGATCCCGATGGCGCTGGCTCGATATTCGACCGACATCTGTCCTCAGACATTTCAAAATGGGCCCGTTACATTTTCTCGTCCCCAACGGCCTTTATTTACTCTTTGCTCTCCCGTCCCTTCCTGACGCGCCTTGCCTGGTTCTTGGTCCCCAGCTACCTTCAAGGCCGAAATGTGCACCCCCAGTCGTCAAAACTGAGTCCTACGGCATACCTAGACGGCATGCGAGGCCTAGCAGCCCTCTTTGTCTTCTTCTGTCACTATACTTACACAGCCTTCGATGTCGGCTTCGCCTGGGGCGGCAACAATAGCAACTACGACATCTTGAAGATACCCATTTTGCGCCTGTGGTATCAGGGCCCGGTCTCTGTAACCATCTTCTTTCTCATCTCCGGCTACGCTCTCTCCTACCGGCCGCTCAAGCTGATTCGGAGCCAAAACGGTCAGGAGCTACTAAATACCTTGAGCTCAAGCGTCTTCCGCCGCCTTATTCGTCTTTACGTCCCTACCGCTATTGCCACTTTTCTTGTCGTCTGTTGTGTTCGATTCGGCGTTTACGAACATACTCGGGAATTTGCCACCGATAGAACCTACTTTAGGTTTGTAATGGAGTCGCACCCTGTTCGAGCCGAAAACGCTTGGGACCAGTGGACAGACTATTTCTGGACCATGTTGAGGATGATTCACGTTTTTGGCTGGGATCGACCATTTGCCCACAATTGTACGTATCCCTCCCTCATTCCCGGTCGTTTTCGAACTCGAAATTTCTAACTGTTCTCTAAGTTTATCACCCTCATCTATGGACCATTCCTATCGAATACCGGTGCTCTCTTTATTTGTTCCTCGTCATACTTGCCACTGCACGTCTAAGAATGATTTGGCGATACGCCACCCTGCTCATAGTTATCCTTCTTTCATACCGACACTCGAGATGGGAACTTATCATGTTCTTGTTCGGTATGGCCCTCGCAGAGTGGGATCTTTACCGCGGCGCCCACGTCTCCAGCTCTTCAGGGGCAACAAAACGTGGCCCCTTCAAACAGTTTCAGACTGTCTATTGGAATTGCATCAGCGTGCTAGGGCTTTACCTTATGTCTTTTCCTGATGCTGGCGCAGACACCACACCTGGCTACGTCTACCTCTCCACCTGGATCCCATCGTGGTGGGATTCAGAGCCGTATCGGCCATGGCAAAGCATTGGTTGTCTCATCTTTGCACTTGCAGTCTCCAACTCTGATTTCTGGAAGGGATTTTACAATTCTGCCTTTTCCCAGTATTTGGGCAAGATCTCGTATGCTCTATACCTTGTCCATGGACCTGTAATGCATATGGTTGGATATCGTTGGGAAAGGTGGGCTTGGAACATTACGGGCATTGAGGGGAGCCAGTATGTTTCTGGTTTTATATTAAGTATGTTTCTATGTATCCCCTCAGTTTTCTGGGCTGCCGATGTTTTCTGGCGGGCTGTGGATATCCCCACGGTCAAGTTTGCGAGATGGTTTGAGAACCAGCTTGTTGTGACTATCAAGTAGAACAATATCGAACAACAAACTGGGTTGTATTTAAATAAATAAATGAGCTTCAATGTACAGGATTTCACCCTCGAAAGATGCAACCCCGAATCATCCCAGGTTGCGCAACATTTTCCCTGCTGAAGGGTTGACCTAGTCCATAAGAATTCATGGGTTTCTCAACTTTATATCGTGCTGAAGGCGGTCTATGGATAGGATACTAGCACACCCGGAGGTTCTACTTATTAGACCTACGGGAACGGTGTCCAGCCACTTAAGACCATGTCCACTGCCCTCTTTGTCGCCTCATCCAAGTCCTCTTTCGGAAGTCCGAGAACACCATTGGCCATTGGGCTTGTAGCTGCGTAGTCGCTGCTTTGCTTCGTAACATTAAATGCACGTCCATAGAGCATCTTGGCGATGCCCGTCCGGATCCCCTGCTTCAGTTCCTCTGCACCATCTTGCATGCGCTTCTCCACGGATTCATATGTAATCTCCCAGTCCGAATCCGTAGTACCCATAACACGGTGCAGGCTGTCGAGCATGTCGCGCTGTGATACTCGGAAACTGTTGATAAGAGCCTTGCCGTTTTTAAAGTCGCCAACACAGGGGCTGGTACCAGACTCCGGGAGACTGAGAAGGCCAGCAATGGCGCGACCGCACTGCTCCCAGGTACTAACAGTAAGGATTCGCTTCCCGTCGTCGAACATTGTGACCTTCCGATCCTTGATGGTAAAGCCAAACCACGGCTCGCCGAGTGCCAGACTCCATTCGTACCAAATACCGCAGGTCAAAATCACGGTTGACAAGCCAAGTCTGTGTACTTCGTCAATCTGGGCAAGAACTCCGGCAGCAAAAGTGTCCTCTTCGTCGAGGTTGTTCTTGTCCATGGGGTATCCATAGGCGTTTGGCATGACGTAGGGGACGCCGGCCTTGGCAGCAGCGGCAGCAATCCTGCTATGGAGATCCTGTGGAGCTTGTACACCGAGGGTAATGACAAGGAACTGCTGGCCTTTGAGTGCTTCGACTACCGACGGCTCGTCTTCATAGTCAACCTTGACGGCCTTGATTCCCTCGGGAAGCTGACCCGTACTATCACCGCGTGTCAAGGCGGTGACTGTGTGTTTTCCAGTCTGCAGGAGTGCCTTGGCGAAGGCCCCTCCAATGCGACCGGTGGCCTACAGATGGTTAGAATCTTAATGTGTAAACAAGATGATGGAAGTATTCTTACTCCGACAATACAGACTCTCTCAATAGGCTTGGTAGACATGATAAGGTGATTGTAATGGAAGAACAAGAGTGACTTAGTTAGATTTAGAATTCATATGGAATCTTGTTCAAGTTGTTGGAACTTCTGGACAGTTATATATATTAAAACCACAACAGCGGCATGTTTTGAGCGCCGTGTTTTAGTGTCGGAAATACAGACGGCGTTACGGGCAGGAGTTCGGTTATTAATTAGACCCCGGTATTCAATCTGAGTCCGTACATGAGAATAAACGCTCGTATGGTCTGGGGCGTCCTCCTGCAAGTCACTCTGAACAGCATGGCGCTGTGTTTCTCGGTGCAGTAACGAGTCCGACATGCCCGTTAAATCCGGGGTGGTAAGACTAGTGACCTTGCTCGCCAGCTTAGCCCCATATATTCGTCAAACGCTAACCTCGGATCGTATTCAGATGCTCCCTCGTCCAATCAAGGAGTGTTTCATTTTATTCTCGGGATACTTGATACTGAGCCAATGCAGCCAGATTGCAGATTGGTCGGTGCAATGACGGACCAGTATAGCTATTTAGCGTCCGACTCGCACGAGCTGGAAACTGCAGCTGTATGATTTGACTAAATCCAAACTGTTCTATCCGAGTCGTTTTTATAGAGTCTGGCCGTGCGGTACGGGTAAACGCTTATCAAGTCTTCTTGAGGAGGAATAGGTGAGACATAGAGCGTGAAGAAGATGATGCGCGACAACCTCCCATCGGTACTTAAACACCGCAAACTTCTCTCGACTAAGGGACTTAGCTTTGCTTTCAACGATCGGTGAATTGCTTCTTTCCTGAATGAGACGCCGTGAAGCTTTTGTTTATGTGAGCCTCATCGCCGACGTGACGATCCGTTCGAGGTGGCGACGATCAAGCACATCCCCATACAACGACCCCAGAGTAGATACTACTCGACTATTGTAATTCTGCCGTTGAGTGGCTTGCCTGGTGATATTGCCGTGAAGGGTGTTCTTTTGAAAATACCCTCCACAAAGACAGATTTGCCCTGGGTTCTCGTCTCGATCCACTCTCAGCAGAGTGTAGTTGTCACATTGTATTGGCTATCACAAGGTTCCCCCACATGACAACCTTCCTAGGCCCGATGGTCTTACAAAGGTTGACCAAATTGACCTCTGTCTCAACAACCTAACTACGAACCTTGATGCCTTCAACAACCTAGTCATCCTAGATGACACGTTTTCCTTCTTTGCTCATCACTCTAGATGACACGATTCCTATCCCTTCCTACGGACCAAATCATGTATTTAAAGACCTTCCTTTCCCGCTAGGATAGATAGAAAGAAAGAGCTTTTATCCCATTGATCCCGACCATCAGATGTGATAGTAGTCGATATTGAACTTGTCTAGCATGCTAGTAAGTGGTAACCTACTACGTTGCCCTGGCAATGGTCAATTTAAATCCGATTATTGCTTGTGTTGACATGCATAAATCTCGAAGATGTCAGTGGTCTGTAACTATAAGAACTTCCAGGTGAGCTCCATTTATGAGAGACAAAGGGCTGGTTGTAGGGTCCGAGATGCACGTGCAATGTGCCGATGGCCGGGGCGCACATTCGCCCGATGATAAAGGCCAGGCCTGAGGCACACGATCTGTAGAGAAATATCAAGGCTGCTTTACAGGGAGCTGCGTTATATATAAGACCTCTGAGGGCAGGGAGCATAAAACGCAGTAGTACCGTAATGGCATCTCATATACAGAACAGAGGACCTTAGCTCTCCAGGCGTGTAGAGCTTCCAACCTCCCGCGATTTCACGCATCTACTCGATAGGTTCTCTTCATTCAGTGGAATTGCTGCTTCTGGCGTTTACTGGCACTGGAAATACCCTGAAACATTTATTAGCATGTACTTGTGAGCAGGGGATAGAGGAGACTACTAACAGTCATTCACCTTAGTGCAGGTGTATGTGCTTGCACACTACGATGACTTATTAGCATTGCTGTCGAACTGCACAGTCCTCCCCGAGGATATACCTTAGTTGGGCCCGTCCAGTTGATCCCACCGCATTGGCCCCAATGAGGCGCTGTCTCCGATGCCGTTGTGGTCGTTGACGCAGCTGCTGTAGTCGTGCTTGTCGCCGTCGGTGTCACCGAAGACTATATGGTAAGTCAGAGCTGTTTGGATATAACCGAATTCTATCGAACTTCATCATACCGTAAAACTAAACCACTTGAGGTCTTCCTCGGGGAATACGTCGATAGAATGGCTGATACCGCTACCTAGGAATGTCTGCACGTAGCTCGTTACTATGATTCTCTCTCAACTCCAGACCTTGGTTGAATCTCACCTGCAGCTTGTCCCCAAACACGTATTTGGTGTATGGGCTCCGTGGAAAGTTGGCCTCTGTTGAGATGGGGGTGGTCGAGTAACCCATTACGCCCGTCCACTGCTTGATCGTCTCATAGTAATTCTGCACATTGAGGATCTGGTCGTCCGACCCATGATAAATCTGCATCTTTGGTCTTGAACCGGTGTATCTCGGGTACATTTTATCCACGACGTTGGCCCACTGCTGCTGTGTCCATATGGACTGACCTGTCGAGCACGTGGAGTTCCAAAAGTCGGGTATGTCGTCTTCACTCATGAAGCAACCAGCAGGGACGCCCGCGTAAACGATACCAGCGGTGAAGAGGTTGGGATACGTAGCGGCCATGACGTTCTATATCGTTATCAGTTCACCTGGCTACTGTGAGGCTGGGAGGAGAATTGGTTATATGCGACCTACGCACCGTCATCATGGCTCCTGATGAGATACCCGTCACATACATCCTACTGCTGTCCGCACCATACTCGTCGACGATGAAGGCAACCATGTTTGCGATGGAGTTGCTCGCGCCGCCGCCTCCATGTGTCAGCGTCATCTTAGACGAAACATCCCAGCAATTGTCGTTAGTATAAGGAGTCTGGGGATAGATGACAATGTAACCATATGTCTCGGCATACCGCGCCCACTGGCTGCCCTGGTAATACGCCTGGGCACTGCCGCTGCACCAATGAATTCCGACAACCACGGCGGGTTTGGAGGCCAGGTTCTGAGGCACGTAGAGGAACATGCGTGTGCCCGTCGGGTTGGAGCCGTAGTCTGTCACCTCAGTGAAGGTGGCACGAGGCACAACCTCAGCACCGAGGGCGGCACTCAGGAGGGAGACGACCCAGAAGCTGAGAAGAGTTAATGTCTTCATTATTCAATCGTTAAGGAGGCTCTTTGGATATGGTACAGACATTATGTGGAGGAATACACGAGGACTAGATAAGGCATTTTAAAGTGGAACGAATGCATTCAATGTGAACTCGGAATCAAGCATGCCTTGGCTTGAATGGGCGGCGCGGATCGGCAGCTTCCGTGTCCAAGGGTCAACAGAAAGCAAACACCACTTCCGATAATGGCAAGACTGTTAACTTCGGCTCGATAATCCGACGTCCCGACCACTACCCCGCGCATGCCAGCGGGAGTCGGCCCATGATTCCCACCATCGAAAGCATGACAGTGGACATCAGCTGCAATCGACAGATCACGGTACTTTTGGGGAGGATTTCAACTCGGACACGGAATCATCTTCCGCCAATCGATTTGAGAGCGTTCGGGGTTCTCGAATTGAGCTTGTTCTAAGATTCCGCAATCCAATCTGGTTACTTGCATGCTTCCTTCAACTTTCTGTCGCGTGATGTTGTGCCAAGCAAGAATTCCCACACGACGAGTGGAGACAGCATTGTAAAGAACGACAAAGGCAATAGCCGCAAGAAGGGTCCTAGTTGGAGAGCCTGAATCCAGCGTCAGCAGCTATCGCGACAGTTTGAATGAGTGAAGGGGCTTAAACGTCAACAAACGGAGAGCGACTGTACTAGCGACACGACCGAGTTTCTTTTCGCTTGTAAGACGACGACGTCATGGCGACTGCGGGCTCCTGATCCGGCGATCTCGGGAGGTTTATGGGTCTACAACACGGCTGGCTTAGCGATACTGGGCTTAGGATAACGGCCACTGGTGTATAATGTTAAGAGAGGAGCAGTTTTAGCCCTGTGTACAGGGGCGTAATAAATATCGAGGGCCAGTATCCGTATATAGTACAGAGATTCTTAACCGTTTCACGTCCTTCCGAAAATGTCACCCTTCATTCCATAGTTTTGCCATTTAGTATGGAGTGCCAACCTTTCACCAAGGCTAAGAACCTATAGCCTTTCCAACTGGAACCATCTGCCCCGTAGCTATGTCCTGACAATGACCTGGCTGCTTTCGGCAACCGCAACGCTCCATCTCTGTCATTGTCACCTGGTAAGGTCTTGTGCCATACAGCTCATGATTCTTTGCTTGTCTTTTCGAAGCCCGATCCACATTGCGGTCAACAGATCCAAGCATTGCCTTCGGCCCGAACCAAGGACCAGGGCCAAGTAAGTCGAGGGTCGTAATTTTTAGATGAAGGTGGTCAGTGATGTCCATTCCTCCCTTGTTGCGATCGTCGAAGTGGCTCCATTGGGCTCCGCCCTTGTCGTTGTTTCCGAGTGATATCAGCTGTATGCCAGACCGATCTTGTCGGGTTGAGCTTTGAGCTCCGTCAACCCGCTTCTTCAACGGAACATCGCCACGGCAAAATGCTGTTCGATAGTGTTGGCAACATCGTGGGCAACTACATCGGGGAGGATGTTTATGGTCACTGTTGGCTTGGCTCCTCCGTCGGATGTAAGACTGGTGAAGGTGGCTCGACATTGGAGAAAGAATTGTGCCTGCAATTTCGAGTCGCCATCCGCGTTGACAAGTTCCAGGTCATTGAAAACGGTTTGCCTGTTTTCCAGAAAGTCTCTGAGGATTCATCCTTGGTTGAAGCTTGACAAGGCAGCAACGATTGCAGGCTCGATATGGGATTTGGCATCCGAATCGTCCAGCTCCGTCTCCTTTCGAAGTGTTTCGATTACCGTGCCAATTTCCTCTTTGGCTGCCTTGATTTCGACCTTGCGTGACTTGAATGGCCATTCCAAGGTGGGCCTCGATTGAACTGCTGGGACAGTGAGAGCTTTCAATGTCTTCATATGTTCCGGTCGGGTATCCCACAATCGAAGCAGGTCCAGTCTCGAAGTTGCTGCTAGCATGTTCTTGTAGAGTTGCTTCGCGTCCTCCGCTTCGGAATCTTGGCCGGGTTTCGATGTATAGTCCAAGCACTTGACCCAGATGTTCAACTGATGAACGTCCGCAAGTTGACAGATGTGTTCCAGTATTCGATCCTGGGCCTTTGCTTTGTTTCTGGGGAGAAGTGAATTGTCGATATAATAAATCACGTATCGATAGTTGCGTGATTTCTCCCAATCAGTCTCCCATGGTCCTAGTACCCGACACGACTCATTGTGGATAGGAGTGAAGGATGGTGGTTTCATCATTTGGGGAGTATACTGGTGGTCGATGCGGTGATGCTGGGTCGACTCGACAGAGTCACCTGACAAAGATTTTGACAGGAGGCAGTCTAGGCAGCCCATGGTCGCAATATAGGGAAAGAAGTTATTCTGCAAGCCGAACAAGGCCAATAGCAAATTGAATGGGTACTGGTGGATATATACTAAGGAGCCAACTGTAGTCTCGTCTATTACCGGGCAAGGCAGAAAGCTTCATAGCTATGTGACTTATTGGTTGAGGCTGTGCAGGCCCGTAGGGTTTAAACAAGCCACAAAACACAGCATTGTGCTTATTTATTGCGGTTGTTATTAATAAACCTCTCTAGAACCATGTTTTAGCTATCACATGTTGTTCTGCATGTCCCAAACGACGATATCAGAGCCATACTGATCACGTATCAGCCGCAAAGCATGTTGTGGCTTGCTGAATCACAGAGGTCATCAAGTTTCGTCATCAAGTCCATCGCGTTACAAGGTTGTCGTGGGTATCGGTTATTGGAATGGGCGGAATGTAGGGTTAGAATTTCTATCGTAAGTTTACACTTTCTGGGTTAGGCTTTTCCTCCTTCTGGATCAGGCCCCCAATCCAGTAGTCGGACTTTTCAACCCCACTGATAACACAGTTTTCTTCCGACCTCGTCGTCTAGATGTCACATTTATAGTCTCTTTCGGGGGATGGAGGAACCCAATTAACGTATCCAAGGACCTTTGTTTTCCCTTCAAGTCAGTAGAGTTCATATCCTGCATCACCATCAGTAGATGTAATATTGGGGTTTTTGTATTCATACCAAATCGTCCCAGTAGTTTTCTCTATTCCCTCTGTTAAAGTGTATAGGCATTCGTCGCTAAGCGCAAATGGAGCAGAATTCCCACTTCGCCGTTTAGTCTCTATTTATGACTTCCCGGGGAAAGGGAGTGAAGCTGACTTGATGGTAATACTGATGAACTTGTCTTTACTTTGTGTTTCACGTGAGTTAATGCATTTAGCGGCTTCATTTGACTACTGTTCAGGAGCTTTCTTAGACTTTATATGAAATTGATCGAGAGGTGATTTTCCTGTGACATTTCTATACCCTCGGCCCATTACGTTTGTCTTTCTAGTTCCAAGAGGTAAGATGACACCGGTCCATACGCTGCTAGCTTCTCCAAACATGCTTTCACAGAAGGCAGCCCCGTCGTAGCCTCAAACTCCTGTAGATTATGGCAATCAGTATTTTCTTACTGCTGATGTGGGGAAGTGAGCAGCATTACCTCGAGAGAACTCCACCCAAGCATTCCTGCAAACGCATTTGTGTCCTGCACTCCCCAGGCACTAAAGTTTGGCGTCTTTTGTTTTTGCAGCTCGACGATCAATGCCTGCCAAGCGCCTTCGACTTGTGTATCTGGTTCCTTGATACCACCGACCTTGATGTATTGTGTATACTTATCAGTGGTCGTTCCACCCGATTGCGATTGCTTGTCAGAGCTGAATAGGTCTGGAGCGACGGGGGCCAGCAGATAAGGCTTCATGATCTCCCGGAATGATGCAAACTTTTCAGAGACCCAAAAGCTGTTGAATGAGGATATATGATCCCATTCTACACCTTGTTAGCTGGGAAGGGGATGCGTATGACACGGATACTTTGATGCAAAAGACATACCCAGAGCTAAAACCAGGCCACTGTGCTCAACATCTACGCTCTCGGTGATGTTCTCAGCCTTGACCACTCTGCCGCGGTAGTAAGTCAACAGTCCCGGAACATCAGAGAAGGTTGCTTTGGCTGCCGGCGGTAACACGTTCATGAGGCCTTGTAAGAGAATTGGGTCTCGATTGAGGCGGGGAAAAACAAATTCTGTAATGGCCATCTTGTTGGATTTGACGAGGCGTTGCATCGTCAGGAGATATCCGGGTTGTGGTGGCTTTTTTCAACCGGGTCTGGGTGTACTGGAACTGTCAGCTTTTATGTACTTTTTGTGAACGCAGATGATAGATGCTAGCTTGTGCCATGCGTCTCATCGTCCAGTCCCAGTCTTGACAGTCTGTCTCACGGGCCGGGTGCGATTCGCGGCGGAGAGGAGTGGAGCCGCCGGAAGCCGGTAGCGGAGAGGAGTGGAGTGACGGTGTGAAGTGGAGCCGTCGTAAGCCGGCAGCGGAAAGAAGTGGCACTTGATTTGTCACAACTGCATTCACTCATCGTCAAGTGCTGACATGTAATGTGAGAGAAGATGTCTGATCGTTTCTCGTTTTGACCATGGTGTAGGTGGCAATTGGTGATGCATATAAGGGCAACATGTTTCCCCGAAGACAAGCTCTCACATCGCCCAGCAGTGAGCACAACTCTCAACACCTTACCTCGTCTTACACCAACCAAACTCGCTATTAAAGCGTATCCGACTTTACCATCATGACCAAGCTAGTCTCAGTCATTGGTGCCACTGGCATCCAGGGTGGCTCTGTGGTTCGAGCACTCCTCAGCGATGATGCTTACACCGTTCGGGCTATAACCAGAAATTCGAACAGCGTGGCAGCCGTCTCACTTCGTGGCTTGGGCGCTGAAGTCGTCGAAGCCGATCTCAACGACATAGCTTCCCTTCGAAATGCATTTGCTGGGTCCTATGCCATCTTCGCCGCAACCAACTTTTTTGAACCTTTCGCAACTCTTGGCCCAGACAAGGCAATGGACATAGAATCAACTCAAGGCATCAATTTGGCCAAAGCTGCTGCCGAAACCTCGACACTCCGCCACTACATCTGGTCGACTCTTCCCAATGCGGGCCATATCAGTCAGGGCAAAGCCTTTATACCGCACTACGTTTCCAAGAACAAGGTCGACAGTTACATCAGGTCAGACCCAGAGTTGTTGAGCAAGACGACCTTTCTTTGGGTCACCATGTACGCCTCAAATCTACAGTACCCATTTTTCAAGCCATTTCCCGTCCCGACCGCTGGTTCGAACAAGTATGCCCAATTGTCGGTGACTCCATCGTCAGTACCACTTACACTGATTGGTGATGCAAAGACCAACGTTGGACTCTTTGCTCGGGCAATCTTGGACCAACCCCAAAAGACTCTCCCGGCTAGGTTTGTATTGGGAGCGACAGACAACATGACTGCGGGAGAACTTCTGTCCCTGTGGGCATCTGTCAAGGACAAGGATGCAGACTACATCATGGTGGACAAAAAGACGTACTATAAGTTGTGGCCCGGGTGGGCAGAGTTGATGGACGTGAATCAAATGTATTGGGATCTGGTCCAGGAAAGAAGCTACTCGGGCGAGGGTGTCATATTGACAAAGGAAGATTTGGGTATTGCTGGCTTGGTGGATACGGCTACGGCAATAGCTAAGATGGAAGACTAAGTAACCGGCACCGAGGGAACGGGGAGTAAACGTCTCGAGACTGGACACAAATCCCCGGGAGAAAATGCATTTCGCTGGTTCAGTACTCTCAGTACACATATCTCCATAGCCAGTCGGAGGACCTGGTAGCCCAGCGACACATATAATCGGACCGCGGAGACCAAAAAGATCTGCGTGAAGGCCAGAGCATCGAGGCACTGGTTGGCTGGCTTTGTACTTTGTACCTTGCATTTGTCATCCGCTTTGGCATTGCCCCGCTCCAACCCAACCCACCCCTTCCTTTTCCTTCCCTTCACCTATGCTAACATGTCGCTCCGTAAAACTTCATGTACCGCCTGCGTCTCAGCCAAGAAGCGCTGCGACCGTGAGATACCGGCATGCCGTCGCTGCACCCAGAAGTCGGTTCTGTGTGAATATCCTTACCCTTTGGCATCACAGTCAAACGCATCACCCCAGACACCGCAAGATGACCCTCTACTGGCCCTGTCAATGTCTTCGGGGCAATGGGAATGGATGAACAATACGCCTCCATTGCCGACCGTAGGTGAAATCGGGCTGGGCGATTACAGCATAGGGCCTATGGCCGGCCTGGCGGGTTCTCCGTTAGACCTGTTGTGGGACACGCAACATCTACCTGAATCGCCAGGCCTGCAACACACATCCGACGGGGAGAAAAACCCCGAGGATGGGACCTTTGATTCCCCACTTGGGCCTTTGTTAGATACACGCACCAGCACTAGAAGCAGGAGTGTGAGTGAGGCTCGTGGATATCGTCAAGTCTCAACACATCGCCGCAAACAGGACCATCGAAACAGTCAAAGAAGGAGACAAAATATCCTGCCCGCTTTCAGCATCACCCGGCCACTACCAACATTCGACATATGGCCACGAGGACGCGACGTCGAGACTTGGAACTTCTGTGCCAGAGAACTAATGTCGTTCGTCACCTCATTCGCAGCAACCGGGTCGAGTCCATTCATCCTACACCCTGCTCTTCATCTTCGCATCAAACCTCATGGCCACCTGCACGCCTCACTCCAAAGGGCCCTTGGTGTCTGCGCTGCGCACAGTACATTGGATGGTCCAAACCAGCATTTCTTTACCGAATTGCTCGAAACTGAGGTTCAGCAGCTCACTGAGTCGTCCAAGTTGGGGAATACACTAGCTATCTATCCTTCAATCTCAGACACCCATCGAAGTAGATCCAGCAGCGCCCTTCTCGCCTTCCGAGAAGGTCTTGTCCGTTTACAGACGATGACACTGTACCAGATCATTGGACTATTCAGCAACGATGCTGCGCGACAACGTACTGCCAAAAAGCACGAGGCTTTGATGGCATCTTGGACAAGAGAGTTGCTACTTCAAATCCAAGTCCTTGAGCTACAGTCACAGGGGGTTTCTTCATCGCCTTCAACCTCGTCTGCATGTTCCAGCCTCAGCACACCTGAATTGGCTGAAGTTCAGTATCATGATTCTCTCTCAGATGAATCTCTCCCAAATTCTTTACCACTTTTATGGAACATACCGCTACAAGAGGAGGAGATTATAAGCGCATATAGAACGATTCTCTTGTCATATCTGATTCGATCAGTCTATTCAGCAATGGTGTATCAAACATGCACTCTGCTCGCGGAATTGGGATCTTTGCCCGTTCTTGTACCTCAGGACGGGCAGCAAAAACACAACGAACTGGGTAGTGTTTCTCGGCAAGAGCTGTGGGGAGAGATACGAAATATTGCGGAAACTGAAGGGTTATTACAGACGCAGAGACAAACCATCCCATATGAAAAGTTTGTCGACCTCTGGAATCGACAAAACTGGATTCCAGGGCTGGAAGGATATGACCGTTTTACTGTTCTTATACTGGTGGCATGTAAAGGCGTCGATATCGTAAAGGCGTCGATATCGTAAAGTGTCAAGAATAAGTGCCTTCTGTAATATGAGTCCAACGGAAACTCCTAAGAAACAAGCTCCAAACTCTCTCTCTTATTGCCTGTAGATCTGCAAGTTGACGGTGGCCTCGGCTTGTTCCACGAATCCGTAGATGCTCAGCGACACAAGATACAAATCGAAGATATCGCTAGGTGTGTGTTCATATCTCCCGCACAGTCTTGGAATAGTAATGGGTAAAATACCTAGGATAGCCTAAAATATTTGCGTTGAAGAGGAAGTTATTCACATAATTGTAAACGCGCGAACGGATGCCGCATTTTTACCGCCAACGCATGGTCGAATTGTCGCTACGGGATGAAAACACCCTTCTCATATTGAATGACTACGCTTTAACTCTATCTTCTTGAAGGGTACCGAGAATGAAGCCGTTTATGTTCTCCTGCAACACCCTCTGGTAATTGGCCGTGGTCTCTCCACCAATCCATGCCGCATGTGGTGTTACCACCAAGTTCAACCCATCAGCCTCGGCGCTCAGAAGAGGGCTTGTCTTAGACGAGGCAGGTTCCGTAGCAAATACATCTACGCCGGCACCGCCAATGTCGCCCATCTTGAGGGCCGTGAACAGAGCGTCTTCGTCGACCACGCCCCCCCGCGACACGTTAACCAGAACAGCGTCTTGCAGCATTACGGCGAACTCAGACCCGGAAAGCAGATTCAGTGTATCAGGAGTCCGAGGGCAACACACAAAAACCACGCTGGCCGTCTTCAGTGCAATGTCAAAAGTGACCCTGCCCTCAGACGCCGGCGCCCCTTTACGCGTCGCAACGACAACCTTCATGCCCAAAGCCGTACACAACTCGGCGACTCTCTTCCCTACAGCACCATGGCCGATGATAGCCACCGTTTCATCCCGGCACGCCCTAGGCGGCCTCTCAGCTATGAAGGCGCTGCGCATCAAGTTCCCATGCTGGGACCATTCTCCAGCAAGCAGGCCACGCATGGTTGGCATTATGCTACGGCGTGCAGCAAAGTACAGTGCAATGGCATGCTCAGCGACGGCATCGTTGTTGCAGTTCGGGCTGCTGAGGACGCGAATGCCGCGCTCGTTGCAAGCGGCAAGGTCAATCGAGTCGGTGCCGGCGGCTAAGGCGACGATCAGCTTGAGCCTGGGGCATATTTGGGCGGAGAGGGCGTCTGCCCGTAGTGGAATGGCGGTGGTGATGAGGATGTCGGCGTCTCGAATGCGCGCGGGGAGTTCGGCCGCGGTGGTTTTGTCATAGGTGGCCAGGGAGAATGTGTGAGGGGATGGGAGACTCAGCGCGGGCAGTGGCGTGAAAAAGGTCTCGAGTGCGATGATGTTGAAATGAGTTGGCGAGGTGAACGAAGAGAGCGACGGGAGCCCGATGGTGGGCATGGTGTTGGTCTAAGAAGAGTATTGGATTGTCGTGAGTGATGGGTGGGACCCTCGAATGAGACGATGCTTTAGTTGCTCTGGATCTTTGCGTCTCGATGTTGAACGCAGAGATGTCGATGATCAATAAGAAACCAACCCCGCTTCGGCCGGCTCTACTGTCCATTTGGCCGATCTTTGGTTATCGCAGCGGATTTTATTAATCCGGAAATGTGATCCCCACTTGGGCCCTATCTATAGCAAAGTGGACCTGCCATGGAGAAGTCGATGGGCTCGTGGCGCGATGAAGCTTAGCTATAGAGTCTGCCCCAGTACCGCAGCCGATTCTCCATACTGGCCAACCAGTCTTCCCAAGTCGGGTTGGGCGGGATAGGCTCGCGTTTAGAGTGCACGTGTAACATCTCGCAGAAGTTCATGGCATGAGAGGCGGAAACTGAGCGTTAACGGCAGTGTCGGGATTAGGAAGAGGCCGCTGAAGTGCTGATCAGATGGAGCGGTTCATACAATACGCAGCCCAAATGACTCGTCGGCCAAGGTCCAGAGCGCGGGAATACAGTAGCACAGAGCAGTACTAGCAAGATAGCCCAAAGCCAGGCGATATCCGAGGGAATGGTGAAAAGTGTTCGTATAGAGCCCAGCCCATTCGGACATGATGAAGGGAGCTCGGTACAGCCAAGCCTTGGCGAAAGAGCGTTGGTTAAACTGTTCGATGAAGCTAGCGGGGAGAGGGTATTGGAGAGGCGCTAGAGATGTGCTCGCGGGACGAGCAAGACGTTTCGTGAGTTCCCCAAGGATGCTCCCATTGACCAATGACTTCCTCAAGATCAAGAGATATCCAAGAGTTTATGAAGATGGTTTCGCTTTAGCCCGAATTAGGAGACGTTCCCCAACAGAACTTTCCGCATTCTCGCATGGGCAGGGCTTTGTTCAGCGCCAGCTCAAGAGGCACTCATTCCACGGCAGGTGGAAGCCCCTTGTGACGCAAGCAGCCCCAGGAAACAGGTGACAGTTCAAGGTCGAAGAAAAGCCCGCTGTCCATTTTCGGTCTTCGATGTTGTAGTTCCGGAGAGGTGTGACATGATTTCGGCCAGGAGCTGATTGTGTAGCATAGCGCATTTGACTGGATAGAAGGCACTGCCCATGATACCTTTCAGACTGGGTTGGAAGGGCTTGCAGTTGGCACGAAGAAGAGCGAAGCCATGGCTTGGGATGAGAGTCAAAATTCGGCTGCTTTATACACGAGCAAACGAAATCGGGCTTCACGCCTAACAAGTCCTTGAATGCCTCAAGCGAAGGCTTGTATCCGTCGCAGCAATACAACATCTGGCCTCCCTAGGACTCCATTGTCAGCGTATCCTAGCCTCCATGAATTCGTTGTCTTAGGTGCTGTTTGCTATAGATTTCGGGTTGTAGAGAAGCAGGTATGCTTTACTTCGTGCCTGCTCTGCGGCATGCTAGTGTCTTCTTATCTTGAGGCGAAAGCCATTTTCTTGTATTTGTATTCCAATCATATCATTGCGGGCATACGTTAGGCACACTACGAACTGGTGGCGTTGATGGGCCAAATCCCAGCACCACACTACGGTACCGTCGATGACGGCCTCGAGTGATTGGGGTACCGGCGTTTCTTTCGAGAAAACTTGTTAGTCCAGGGCTGTGGTAGTCTAACTTAGACATGAACGTGCTTCTCCATTAAGCCGAAAACACGACCGGCAAATTGGGAGAGAGGTACGGGGTAGTATTGGCCCGAGTTTGGAGAGCCACGCCAATCATTCCCATGAGTAGCGGCCTTTTATCCCTGCTTGGAAGTTGGTGGGGACACTGGAACCGGCCCCGGCGTCGTGATGTCGTTGGGACCGGATGGTCGCCAGGATCGAAAATAGTCCGCTGAGTTTTCAATCTGCTTGCCTGTTCGCGGGGAGTAGCTTGGGGAGCTTGTCGAGAAAATGAGCTTCATGGACGCCGTTTTGCCCTCGAGACGTCTCGGTGCTGAAGACGCACCCTCATGCTCCAATGTCTCGCCTCCTCCAGTGTCTCTCCCGACTAGGGAAGCCCCTTTCAAGGTCCGGGCCAATCCAGTGTCTCTAATTAGTCTAATCTATATTACAGCTTCGGTTGCCGGGTTTGCTGAATCCTGATCCCGACTGCAAGAGGACCAGTCTGCGGCTCATTACCGACGTCGCTGCTTACCCCGCATTTCATTTCACCCACACTCAGAGTGGAGTAGCTTTAGTTGAGAAATTAACTTTACCGTTCGGCTACCGGGTAGGCTAATCGGGCGTACTCGAACTCATCCTCTACCTAGTCTAATATCTAATAGGCCGAGAGCTTGGAATCTCTTGAGTTAGTTGCTCGCTACCCATGTTAGCTCTCCTCTTCTATCCCTTGTGATCACCCGATATCCGACATTTTTAGTAGAAAACCATCGTATTTTCCACTCCTCGTAGAGTCTAGCCCTGCGTACAAGGTAGCCTGTCATGTCGGACAGAAAGAGAGGTTGATCACTATGTATAAGTAGACCATAGAAACTATCCTGATTTCACATTTATACGTTTCGCAATTTCACACATCTAAAATTTTACAACTCCACCTAGTCACTTTACTACCCTCCAGCCATGATCAGCCCCAAGCCCACCATCATGTTCGCCCCCGGCGCCTGGCATACCCCCGACTCCTTCGGTCTCGTACAAGACGCCCTACACACCCGAGGCTGGTCCACAGAGGCCGTCAGTTACCCATCTGTCGGCGCTGAGCCGCCGACTAAGGGTCTCGACGATGATGCTACAGCCCTTCGCGCAGCTCTTGAACGCGCCTGTGACGTGGGAAAGAAGATTGTACTTGTTGTACATTCATATGGTGGACTTGTCGGTGCCAATGCCGTCCAGGGCTTAGGCTATCAGCAGCGCCTCCAGCAGGGACTGGCTGGTGGTATAATCATGTTTGTCTATCTGGCCGCCTTCGTTACTCCGCTTGGTAAAAGTATCAAGGACATGCTGGGCGGACAACTTTTGCCATGGATGAACGTTCAAGTATGTGTTACTCCTAGGCAGTGATGTTGCCCTTGGCTTTTACGCCTTAACTAAGAACTCGAAACATGGCTTACGCACAGCGACACAGGGAAACTACGTATATGCAGATACACCAGAGGTTATCTTCTATCACGACATGAACTCAGAAGCACAGAAGAAGGCCATAAGCGCACTGAAACACCAGTCTGCAGCTGTTTTCACCGACGTTGTTACCTACGAGCCTTGGCATGACATTGAGTGTATGTACTTCTTCTGCGATGACGACAGAGCTCTGCCGTTGCTTGTACAGCGCCAAATGGCACAGATGCTGGGTCCATGCGCAGCCACGTTTCATTCCGTGGCTTCGCATTCCCCTTTTTTGTCGCAAGTTGGGGATGTCGTGAAGGGCCTGGAGTATGCTGCGGATCAAGGTCAACAACGGGTGAGAGCTGGGGGGAAGCTACATTTGCCCAAAAATTCGACTAAACTTCAAAATTGAACATGTGGGGAATTTATTTTCTATTTTCCAGCTATATTTAGCGTGTAGGATTTGTCCTACTGCAGCTACGTGATGAAATGTCAGTTGAAAACATCAACGCAAGTGCCGTTGAACAGGTAGTAAAAGATTAGATCTCAACAGCTCGTTCAAGGCACACCTGGTAATATAACGATCAGAGGATACGATCACACTGTCCTTTGGAGTACGCCATATCTATCAGTCGTTAGACTAAGATGGGTCACGAGATATGCAGGACTCGGGGATCTTGAAGGTACCCCGTTCCTAGCTTTAATACTTGAGGGGCTATTCACAAATGAGGGCAAAAGAAATATGCTTTTACGAGAAGACAAAAAGCCGAAGTGCAACTGGGGATCTAAGATGCTAAAATAAAGTTAAGCCCGGACTGATGGCGTAACTGACCAGGTCTCAGCCGTAAAGGTCAGTTCGCCCCTCTGCCTCATGCTCTCCGGGTCCACCAGCACTCTGACACTGACAGAGTCTTTTCCGAGATTATATACCCTGAAAATTACATATACACGATCAAGGTTCACGCCTCTCCCTGGTCTACTCTAAGAATAGTCTTGCATCTGTCCTTGTGTTAGCCTCCCCCTCTGGGAAATTCTACGAGGTGTCAAAGCTACTTACCCTCTGATACTGATATTTGCTCATGAAGAAAGGTGTCCCGTAATGCCCAGTGGTTGATTTGACTTCAATGAAGTACTGCGGTTTGGCTTGCTGAACAGCATCAACATCCCACATGTCCATATAACCTTTGTCGGCTAACAAAGACGTAAAGGCCCCTGTGAGACATCGATAGACGATATCTGCTGTCTCCCTTCCATCAAATGGTGCCATGCCGTGATATTCCGGATGAATGGCCACGTAGCTGCGGATATTGCTTTTCCAGTTGGGTCTCCCAAAACTTGGTAACATTGGGTTGAGATGATTGAGCAACTCAAAGACCTGCCGAGTACAAAGATTAGCATCGAATCACTTCAAAGATCGTTTTCTCGGCTACACTTACGAAAAGCTCGCCAGCAGCACCGATTCTCTTGTCACGCTCCAGTCGACTGGCAGATGGCAGGATGAACTGCGAGCTTTGCTGTAAATTGTCTTCCACAGTTTCTGCTAGTGTGGCCTGAACACCTGACATGTCGAATGAGCCTTTGGATGGGATGTGAGACCGCCTCGCTGCGCCAATAACATGGTTGAGAAGCTCCAAATAAGTGATATCTTCCCGTGTGCTGACCCCGGGCTGTCGTACAGGTCTCAGTGAGAGAGGGGATCCAACATGAACGCTGTCTCCCGCTGACTTTCTTCCCAACCACCGACATTATGCTGCCCTCGCGACCTCATTAGGGTGGGAGATGAAGATAGCCTCGGCGCGACTGTCGTCCGTCTAGTTGCTGATCGGGGTCTTAAAGCTTCGCTTCTTGCTGTAACTGAGGCGACTTCCCGCAAGGTACCGAATAGATCAGCTAAAGAAGGCCGTAGCGGCGACGGGGAAGTGACTGGACGTTCATCTTGGATATCTCTGGGATTGCCTGGAACACCTTGCGTGTTTCCTTCTGCTTGACTGGAAATATCTTGTTGCATAGTGTCATTGCCGTTGGTCTGAGTGACCTCGCCTTCATGGTCGCTTTCTTCTTCTTCCTCTTCGCATTGTGTGCCAACAGAAGAAATGCCACTTTCATCCAAAATGCCAAACAATGCGCAAGGACTCGCAGTCAGGACGGCCTGGACAACTCTGACACCTTCAATGGTAACTTGTGTCGTGGGATAGCACATCATCCACCCAAATAGGCGTTGCGGAAGCTTGCTGTAGAAACATGCTTCTCGATCCTTCTTCCTCTTCGGCACAAATATTTTGAGACCATCAGGACCTTCATCGATCTGAAGAGCTATGCCCTGGTTCTTTTCCGCAACGATAGTCTCTCCGTCTTGGTGTAGTTGGAGCCTTGTGGTGATACTGCTGGTCTCGAGAGTCTCAGAGTTGCGTAAGAGTTGGTAGAAAGCCTCTTCGTTGGCAACGGCTCTCGGGCTGCCAAAGGTTACGGCAACGCTGGCCACACCATTAGTATATACGGGATATGAGCGATTCCATTTGATACACTTACCGAAGCAGGGCGTGAGCCTTGTGTCTGATCTCACGGTCTGGTTGCGAGATCGGTCTCGTGGATAACTTGTCGACAGAAGAAATCTCCTTCACCGACCTCGAAAGATATCTATTTTCAAGGCCGGCCCATTCCACAAAGGCTTGCAGACGGCGAACTTCGTCTAAGTCAAAGGCGAGAAGTTTTGCTTTGTTCGCGAAATTAGCCGCAATGGTGCTGCGGTCTGCAATCGCAAAAGCCTGAGAGCCAGAAAGAAGTTGGACGTTGCCATTAGGAAACCTAACCGGGAAGACCGAGTTCTTATAAACTGGTAAGAATTTGAAATCTTCGTCTTCGCTCGCCAACGATGCACTGAACTGCAATAGGTCTCGTTGGGCCTCTTCCACTGACCAGGTCAACGCTTTGTTCGATAGCTTGTCGTAAATCATTCGCGTCGTCATGTTCTGAACCCCCAGGGTGTCCAAGAAAAATCTCTCCAGTCCGTCGTAGTCATGATTATTGTTCAATGGGGTCTTCCCTGGAATCCGGCTAGCGCTCGACCACAAGCACTCTGAAAGGGTATGCCAAGATGGGCGGCCATCTACGAAGCTATAGATGAGTGTCTCAGAACTGAAAGTGCGCCTATCGATACATTAACCATTGCATTCTCACCCCAAAGGTTCAGCGGTCTCAACTCACTTCAACCTGCACAGAGATGATGTACTCAGGGATACGTCAACAAGAGACTTGTACAACGCGCTGACCGCATCAAAATCTCTTGAGTCAGTGGACCTCAATTCTCTAATCTCGTCAATAATATGCGTCCAGTTCCATTGTGGTACACCGAGTGTTTTCCGGAAGAAGCTGGATAGGTGAGAAGAGTCTTGGTCAAACTGACTGAATTTCTCGGCATATCGACGCTCCAGTTCTATCTTGGTCGTCATCGTCACTGGGACCCTGGGTGATGTTGACGCCGGCACCAACCTGGGTTTACTGCGGCGCCGACTCGTTGATGGACGTTTGGCAGCTGGGCGTGCATGGCCGAGTTCATGAAGGCCATACCACCGAGGCCACCGCCTATGACAGCGATGCGTTTGTCTGTAAAACCCATAGTCTCAATGGTGTTGATGCTGGTGCAGTTGTTGGCGCAGTGTTGGGTGTTAAGATTGTTGGCCTTGGAAATGTATTGCAAAGTGTGGATAGCATTCATCTATCTATATCTATCTAAACTGCACGCGATCCGTCTGTCATCTGAACAATTCCACAATTAATTGGCTGCCCTCATGTCTCTCACTTACAGTCATGTCGGACATGTCCGCTGGAGGCCATCACGCTGACTGGCGACCCTGTTCAGTAGTGGTAGTCTATCTGTGGGAACATTGAAGAGTGGATGTCGTTCTCCGTTGCCTAACGAGAACCTCGACCCCAGTCTACGAGTTGTCCGGCATCGGCATTCGGAATGCTACCCCCAGTAACGTCTTTCCCGGCGTGTTTTACGTCAGTGGATTGATGCATGCGTGCCTTTATAGAGAAATGATGAGCAGAGGGGCACAGGGTGTCTCGCATTGCCATTTATTCTGCAGTCCCGTTGCATTGTGTCGCTTTGTTCTCTGGCCTCTGTCCATTCATCCGCCTATCCTCCTTTAGAGAATCCAGCCGAAACGAAGCGGACCGCATCATTCAACATACCTTCAGTCGATAGAATCGAAGGGCTCGTTGAGGAACTCACTCTCGAGGAGAAATGTCTGCTCGTCGCCAGCAAGAACATGTGGGAGACGCATAATATTGATCGCCTAGGCATCCGGAGCCTCAAGACGACTGACGATCCTGCCGGCGTCCGCGGCGCAAACTGGATCGACGGCACCCATACCACCTTCATCCCCTGCGGCATCTCTCTGGCTGCGTCATTCGACCCAGACCTTGTCGAGCGCATCGAAGATATCCTCGGTGCTGAAACGCGCAGCAAGAACTCACACGTACTGCTTGCGCCGACGATGAACATCAACCGGTCGCCTGTTGGGGGTCGAAACTTTGAGAGCTTCGGCGAGGACCCGTACCTAAGCGGTGTCATGACGACGAGTTATATTAAGGGCGTACAGAAGCACGGCGTCGGTGCCTGCATGAAACACTACGTCGCGAACGATACGGAAATGTGACACTTCAACGTCGACCAGCAGATCGATGAGCGCACCCTACGCGATATACCTTAGGCCGATGGCATACCCTAAGATCAATAATAAGCATGCTGAATGCCATGGTTTTCTCATCCGAAACATTCTGAGACGAGTGGAGATTCGACAAGCTGGTCATGATCGACTGGGGCGGCGTGAATGACACTATTAAGAGCATTGTCGCTGGGATGGACCTTGCGATGCCTGGGCCGCGGATTCGGTACGGGAAAGCTCTCCTCGCCGCAAGCGAGGCTGGCAAGGTATCTGAGAAAGATCACATTGATGTATCTGTGAGAAGACTCCTTAAGCTCCTAGACCAAGCCGGTCTGCTGGACCCTAAGGAGCAGAGCCCATCAGGCAAGGAGCAAGACTCGGATCTTCCTGAATTCCGCCAGACGACACGGGACGTTGCATCCGGAGCCCTTGTGCTTCTCAAGAACCATGGATATATACTACCGCTCAAGCCGCAGAGCATCGGGAGACTGGCCATCATCGGGCCAAATGCCCAGACGCCAACCACTGGTGGCACAAATAGCCCCGCCGTCAACCCCTACTACATCACTAATCCATACGATTCTATTTCTACAGTGGCAAGGAAGCAAACCCTGCAATGGACATTTCTTTCTCCCGCGGCATCATGACAAATCTTCAACCCCGTCTCCTTGGAGACATGCTCAAGATGCCTGACAGCAAGACAGTAGGTCCAATTGGATTTCTATGCTGGCCATGAGTTTGAGGGTCCTATTGTTGACTCCAAAGACTGGCAAAATTCCATCCTCTTCATGATGAGTGATGGTGATACTCCTGAGTGCCTACGAGGAAACCCCCACCGCTATCGTGCCACCGGCATATTGACCCCTGCCGTAACAGGTACATACGACGTGAGCCTGCCCAACACAGGCAAGGCGAAGCTCTTCATAGAAGACAAGCTGGTCCTCGATAACTGCAACTGGTCCAAGATGGGCGGGACCTCTATGAATTGTGGCAGTGCTACCATTCTCACGGAACTCCAACTCGTGGCGGGCAGAAGCTATACTTTCCGCATTGACAACGTGGTGGTGCCCCCTCCTATTCCACCGCATGATAATACCCTCTTCCATACTCCTTCTGGTTTAGGTGTTGGTCTACAGCTGCGGGTTGATGAAGAGGCTCTGTTCGCCGAGGCCGTGGCAAACGCCTTGGCTTCTGATGCTGTCGTCCTCGTTGTGTGCCATAACAATGACACGGAAAAGGAGGGCATCGACCGAATATCTCTCTGGCAGCCTCGCCGCACCAACGAACGCGTGGATGCCATCTGCAAAGTCAACCCCAATACTGTGGTTGTGACCCAGTCTGCCAGCGCCATCGCCATGCCCTGGGCCGACTCGGCGCGTGCCATCGTCCACGCGTGGTACCAAGGCCAGTAAAATGGCAATGCACTCGCTGATGTGCTACTTGGCCGCGTTACACCTTCTGGCAAGATGCCCGTCACATTTCCGTACCGCCTGGAGTACCATGGCTCCGATTATTGGTTTCTAAGAGATGCTGAGCGAGACTATGTTGAGTATAGAGAGGGGATCCTGGTGGGCTATAGGTGGTTTGATGCAAAGAACATCGCCCCGCTCTGGCCGTTTGATTTTGGGCTATCATACACGACATTTAAGATTTCCCACGTTAAGGTTGAGAATAGCATCAAGATAGACGGCTCTAGTAAAGCTGTTATCTCCGCAAAGGTTGCTAACACAGGCACATACGACTGTGCAGAAGTAATCCAGGCGTATATGGCCCCATCTTCGGCTATCAGTAGCAAAGGTTGAGACTCTGGGCTGCGGTCCTTGGTCGGCCTTCGCAAGGTCTTCGTGTCTCAGGGCGAGTCCAGCATTGTTACTTTCTCGCTTGATACCAGAGCTGTGTCCTGGCTTGACGTTCAAGGGAAATGTGGACCAGAGTCTAGTGGCAAGTGGAGAGTTGATAAGGGTGCGTATAAGTGCTTGGTTAGTACAAACTCGAGAGATATCGTGGCAGAGATTGAGGTTTTGGTGGAGTGAGGTATCTAGAGTCGGTCCAAGATACTTAAGGACTACGCCATAAAGCTCGCTGAAGTCATAGCTAGCCTAGATTCTAACACTAATGACATGAACAAGAATCTTATGTGCTCCAGTCTCCCTACTGCAGTAAGATATAAGTTTTCAGCCATAGAGTGGCTCCCTCTAACCTCATCGACAAAAAGGACGATTCACGATACGACCCGGATTCCCTAATGCTCTACCCAAGCCGCACAGGCGGCTCTAGCGCAGCCTCTGAGACAATGGACGATCGCAAAGTCATCTTGATGTACGCCAATGACAGTGAAATTCCCGTGAGGCAGAGTCCGTCTGACTGGGACATTTCTAGGCTCGTGGACCTCTACGGCATGGCCACTAGGGCAGCGAGCGAGCCCTACAATAAGAAGGGAAGGAAAGTAGAAAATATCTTTAGAAAGGTCAAGGGGGAATCTATCTATTTATACATTATCAATCACTCTTTCTAAATCCGCCACTGCTTTGTTTCATGATCCAGGCATTCTTTCCCAGCCTCCTTCCATACCTGCACTACCTTGGCCCTTCTTGACTCAGATCTCGGTGTTATCTTGACCTTGAACTCCTCTGGCATGCACACAAATCCCTGTGTCAGCTTCTCCTGGTCCGGTTAGATGGGTTTGCCGTCGTCATCGAGCTGGGGCTCGAGGTTGAATCCCCAGAGCATCCGAGAGATACCAAGGAAAAGGCTTCTCTCGGCGACATGAATGCCAGGACAGATGCGCCTTCCAGCTCCAAAGGTAAACTGGTCACTTTTAGACACGTCGCCGTTTGCTGCAGCGTCGGCTAAGTTCTGGTTGTCGTCATAATACCTATCTGGATTGAAGTGGCGGGGCTCAGGATGACGTTCTGCGTCCATATTGATGGGGCATCCTCCAGGTCGGGCATGCGGGAGTCGCTGACAATCTTGTCGACTTCTTCCTGGCCCTTCTCCTGCACTTCTGGATATAGCAGCATCGCCTGTATAAATGCATAGAGTGTATTTGATGTTGTGTCTGATCCCGCCTCCTGATGCGTGGATCCCCACAAAGGCTTCGTCCGGCCGAAGAGAATCAAGACATATTTCTTGGAGTTCGAAGCGGCCGCCAAGCACCGGTACGACGAGTGCAGCAGTGGTTCATGACATTTGAATCCTTGTTCGCCCGGCTATGCGGTTCTTCACCAAGCGTGGTTTGCTTGCTATTGTTGCAATCTTCACAAAGAAACGCTGTGCCCGCCGCTGTGATTGTTTTAGCATTCCTCTAGGCAGTGTAAAACAGAGAAGTAAGCTCTCCCTTTCTCACAACTCTGGGTCTGAAGGTTGGTTGCAGATCTTTCACGAAGCCCAATATTCCGGGATTGTGGGGTTCACAATTCACGCGTAAATATCCATTCCCCAGTGCCTAACGTGCGGCAGTTTGAGGTCAGAGCCAAAAGGTGGTGTCGAGACTGGAACATACGACAAAATTTCCATCTCATTCCAAGGAATATTAAGGTATAGCTGCCATGGCACGGTCTAGTTGCCCACCGGGTTCCAATTTTTCGCATCCATTTCTAGGGACAAGTCATCAGAAGATGGATGTCGATTCTTATCTTCATCGGAGAGCGCAGTAACATACCTTCATTTAGATTGCCTCACTAGTAGGCCTCTACGCTTTTTGAGAAACGGCTTCTCCATTTAGAAAGCCTGGTTTTGAGACATTATGAGTAAAAGAATTTTCAAGATTGTAGAAACCAATGGACAGATGCTGCGCGAAGAAAATCTTCCCAGCCCGTCATGTTCTTTGAAAGTGTGTAAATCTCTTTAGGGTAGCTCTCAGCTGTGATGTACTTTTAGCAATGATGACGATCACATGTAGGTCGATTGGTCGCCGAACCTGACAGAGAATGAATGAGGCACGGACTAGTTTTATTGTATTTGATCAAATACCCCGAGCCGTGCCTTGACCCACGAGCCCGCCGCGGAACGCCGAGCGCCGCGCAGAAGCACAGCAGCGATCGTATACGCGTTGCCCCCGACGTGCTCCTTAATCGAAGCTATAATGAATTAAAAAAACAGCCCGGCCAAACGCCTCCTGGCGCCCTACCCGATATGCCCGCAAGCAGAAGCCCAACATGCGCGAAACCTACACGGAGCCTACCGAGTACGAGTAGTCGTCGGGAAGGGAGGCGAAAAGTGGCGCCGCCACTAGAGTCACGCATCGCTATTAGGGGCTCACATCTGAGAGATACGGGGGGTTTACTTTCTCCCGAGTGTCGGCCCAGGTGAGAAAAAAAACAACGGGTTGGGCAACGCTGGTTCGACTCGCCCATCTTGATGTCCGCTACCTTTCCCTCCTCTAGTTAACAGACTAAGGAAGGATACCCGTCTTCCTCCTACCGTACGCTCTGTCAGCCGGAGACTTGGGTTCGAGATGCATTCCCTCCAAGTGCGAACATACTTCACAATACTCGATGACATTCACGCGTCTTGACTCTCGCAACGATGGCAGGTGAGACAGGGCCTATCTCCGTCTCTTTGGCAACAGCCATGGTAATTGCGAGCTTTTTTGCCATCGCGCTCTACAATACGGTTGAGATCACAATATGGGTCTTCAGCATCTTCGCACGCCGGCGGGGTCTGTACTTCTGGAGCTTGCTGGTCGCCACGTTCGGCATCTTTATCCACACAATCGCCGTCTTCTTGCGCTTCTTCGCGCTCGCACCGAACTTCGCAATGTGTGTCATCACGGTTCTCGGCTGGTGGGCCATGGTGACAGGTCAGTCTGTTGTGCTCTACTCGCGCCTCGGTCTGGTTATGTCCGACCCTACGAAGATGCTTTTGGTGGGCCTCATGATCATCACCAACTTCTGCATCCTCCACATTCCCGTTTCGATCCTCTTCCTTGCCAGCAACAGCGGGAACCCCGCTCCTTACATCGACGCCTTTAATGTCTATGAGAAGATCCAGTTGGCCGGCTTCTCTATCCAGGAATTCATTATCTCGGGCTTGTATCTCTGGGGAGCCGCCGCCGCCGTCAAGCCCATCCTAGCAGTCAAGGGTGCCGAAGGACGGAAGATGATCAGGCACCTCGTTATCCTCTTCTTCGTTAATGTGCTGCTCGATAGTAGCCTTATGGCTACGGAGTACACGAACCACTTCCAGATCCAGACCACCTATAAGCCCGTCGTCTACAGCATCAAGCTCAAGATCGAATTCGTCATCCTCAACGAGCTGATAGCCTTCACTCGGATGAGCACAAGTGACTGTCATTTCGTTGAAACTCAGAGCGGCCACTCGCCGCACTTGTGTGCCGGCGCCATCGTCTCGGGCGACAGCGTTATCAGGAATGCCTTGGCAGATCACATCTACGACAGACCGTATCGACAGCGGGTTCATGGTGAGATGGCCTGAGAATAGCGCACTACATCCGTGCCAGAAATCTCATCTTAAATAACTCTGAAGGGAGAGCCGCATTGAACGAAAAGCTATTTACGAACGTTTCGCGGGGAAGGACATACCTTAATCCCATCACCACAGGACGGAAGGCTAGTATAATACTCTCTAGTGTGCCTGTTTAATTATTCTTAACCACCAACATCGTTGACTACGTCAAACCCAACGTATCCACTCCTTGCACATCTAGTTATTAGGAGAAGGTTATAGCCATCCAACAACTCAGATTATCCAGTCACCATCTAAGCTATAGGTTAGGTGGTCCTTCAATATAAAGTAGGTATCTACCACATAGGATGAGCAGTCAGACCGCGGGTCTATAGCTAGTAGAGGATGGGTCCCTCATTAAGCGTAGCTTCTATGTTTGCTTCAGCAGATCGATTGAGCCACCTGCTACATAAGAACCCATTCGCCTTCCCTTGAGCCGGCAGCCCAGATCTGCACGGCAGACGTCGCTACGCTGAAGGGCACGTGGGAGCCTTTTTCTGCGGCCAGTCTTAACTTCACGGAACAACAATGAGATCGAACGCGAGAGGGTGGAACATCTTCATTACTATTTATTTGGCCGAGGTTTCTGTGTGAATAGTGACACGAACTGCTCTAGGGATGGGGCTGGATTTATCATTTCTCTAGCATTAGTAGTATTTCCAAATTGGCCAGATTTCAGCAGATCAAGGACTCTATTATGGTCTGCCTCGGATGCTGCAATCCCATAATCCTGAAGAGGCACCCATCAGCTGCGCTGCGGATGACGCAGGAAACCCCAAGCCCGTGTCTTGTTTCCAATTTGAAAGAGTGGAATTGTGCCTTTTACGGCAAAGTTGCCTGACTTCACTTCTCCAGTACTTGCCTGAGACTTTGTTAGTTCTCAATGTCCATGCACGCGCCCCAGCGTTTCATGGAGACCAACTCCAGACCTGAGGTGGATACGACAAGGCTGCATGACGTTGATATTGGCTTGCCACGTCCTCCCTGCTACGCTTGCTTGCCTCCTTTTCCCGTTCATCAAGTCGGGCACCGCGTTACTGGGTCCCAAAAGCAAATCAGTTCTCTGCGTCCACATCGATCTGAAGACCCTGAAGCAAATCACTAAGATGACATCTTGACCCCACGCACTCATCTCAAGGGTATCCGCGTCGTGAATCAGAGCTATATCGCGCAAAGATCGACCTTTTCCGGGAGCCAGAAAATAGTCCGCAAATTCCCCCCTCTTTCAGCACGGTCGTCGGCATTTCAGACTAAATGATTGTCACAACGCGCATTACGCCAACGACCGGTGAGTGGGTGGCGCGACTTCCGAATGGCTAGCCCCGACGAGACAAGGGATGATGTGATCTACTCGCGGCACTGCGGTGACATGAGTAGGCATGTCGGTTGACCAATTCGACCCTGGCAGTTGATCTGTGAGTCTGCTACGCGGAAAGCTGAGCACGAGGAGGCGCGATTAGTGCTGACGATGCCATGCGTGCACGCTGGGGGATATGCACAATGAGAATCGTTGTCGAGACCTTGCATGCTTCACGGAAGCATGAGGCGAAGGGATACTCTCTCCATCGACTCTCACCCCTTTCCAAATAACCTCCAGACCATTCTCCAGCCTGCCATTCATTTACCGCTCTAAAGGGCATGAGGACAAGCCCCATAAGCATCAGAGTCGTATGTTAATCTTGATCGGGCAAGATTTCTTCCCCGGATACGCCGCCAATTGAGGGCGACAATGCGCGATGTGGGAAACACGATGTCATTAGCGGCTCTTCTAGCGCCAGGGGCAGGCGATCTGGAGCCGCCGGGGAACTTGGAAGCACGGGGATCGACATTCAAGAATTCCAGATACTTGCTAGTGAGAACAAGTCCGCCGTTGTTTTGATAATATACTACCACTCGCAAACTGCGGCACTTAAAATGACTCGACGTGAACAGGCCGCCCGCTTTTGTCAAGTTCTAGCTTCGACCGATACTCAACTGTAGGCTAAGCAGCATGTACATCTTCATTTGGTCAAACTGATGGCGTCCGACATGAAAAAGATCGACATTCAAGTGCCCTCCTCTGGCAAAACCCCCAACTGTGCTTCTAACCGCTGTCCTTGCGAAGGCTTTTAGGCTCCCCGTGATGCAACATTCATTATCTCCACTGACGTATGCAGATCCCTACAGTAGGTCTGCTATACAGTCATATATCATCAGCATGACCTCCCCCGCCCCTTGACACGTCTCGCTAATCTGTTTCATGCATCTTTTCTTTTTCTTTCAGCGAACCTATCCGAGAGGCTCCAGCGCTTAAACTAGGCTTCTCGACATCATCTCATTGACTCGAGATGGGTGCGACAAAGATGGAGTCCAAGCAGCCAGACCTCTGGGCGGCAGAGTTCATTACCTTCGCGGCTGCGACCATCTTCATCCTACTCCGTCTCGTGAGCCGCAGGCTTACGAGGATTCAGCTCTGGTGGGATGACTACTTTGCGCTTTGCTGCTATGTAAGTGTTGGCATTAGGACTTCATCACTGACAAAGACGGCTTTGCTAACCCCAATCTTAGGCCATGGCAATTGCTTGGGTCATCATCATACCCATTTGTATGTTCTCAACACACTCCAGCGGATGTGGATGCTGACACTCGTGGCTAGGGATCAGTCGTGGATTTGGACTACATATCCAAGATGTCAAAAACCTGTCCAAGGAGGAAGCGCTATATCAAACCAAGTTACTCCTCTACATTGCGGAGCTGGTGTACGCGTCGGCGCTTTTTTTCGCCAAGGCGTCCATCTTGAGCCTCTACTGGCGCATGTTCCGGGTTACCAACATCAAACTGCCGATTCAGATCCTGTTTGCATGCTCTCTTATATGGATCATCATTCGAGTGAGTTATTATCAGAAAGCTTCAAGATTTGATCATGAACTGGAACTGACTTGATACTCTGGCAGACAATCATGGGCATATTCCACTGCACCCCCGTCCATGCCTTTTGGGATTCCGAAGCATTGAAGAACGGAAGATGTGATATTGAAGACACCAAGTTCTTCTTCGGAACCATCTTGGTCCATGTTATGATCGACATCGCCATCCTGATCCTGCCCATTATGCAGATTCGGAAGCTGCAGCTCCCCGCGCTGCAGAAGCTGGGCATCATGGTCATGTTCATGTTTGGTGTCTTGTAAGTGATACCATATACATCAAAAGTCACCAGTTTGTTCCTTTGCTAACGAATACCCAAAGTATCTGCATAGCTGCCATGGTTATTATTGTGGCGTCTACCGTATATGATCCTACGTCGGAAGATATGACCTGGGACCTGTGCACCATTGTCATTTGGGCGTCGGCTGAGGTCAATCTTGTCACTGTATCAGGTATGTCTCACTGACTTTCGACAATCTCCACAGCTTTTGTAAACTGTTTACTGATTGTATCGTGCAGCTTGTCTCCCTACCGTCCGACCCGCCTGTCTTTACCTTTTTACCTGCACCAACCCAGCCTCTACAATCAGCTCGGGCTCAAACACTTACGGACACAGCTACGGTCGCAGCCAAACCAAGAAGTCAATTCGCCTCTCAACACTGCCCAAGGCGTCCGAGGGCGACGAATCCAGCTCGACGCACCAGCTCGCCGAGTCCGACCGGGGCCGCCGCGACTCCATCCCTGATTTTGAGAGCCATGCGCGGGATCGATACCGCGGCAATACCTCTATCGTCACTGGGCCAGGTGCAGACGGCGCCTCAGATGACGTCCCCACCGGTTCGGACTTTGGTGGAATTATGGTCAAGAACGAGACAATGGTGCGGGTATCGACGGTGAAGCCGCGTGAATAGGGAAACAGCACAACCGTTTTCAAGATAACGAGTAACGTGATAAATTACTAATATCGCTCGAATAGCCATAAATAAGACCTGTTGAAAAAATGGTATATTAAGAGATCAAACATCCTGATATTCGAGCCGTGGTGCATATCGAGATACCAAGTACAATAGCGGATTACACACAGCAGAGTAAGCGTGCCAGTCGAGATAGGCAACAGAGCAATGCCATTATTATCTACCTTAATGCCCAGAGCATCTCAACTTCTCAAGAAGGCCACAGCCCATATTTAATAAGCAGGCAGCCACAGAGGACTACATCAGCGGTTAAGTATATCAACATATGGGATTAGACTCTATTATAGATAGGCAGAAGGATTAAATTAGTTATAAAGAAAGGGAGGAACTATACAATATGTACTAAAGTTGAATTGATAATAGTAATGTTAATAGCTATCTTAGCATCTTAAAGGATCAAGAGAAAGCCAATATATGAAAGGAAGAATTAGAAGTATATATTACTTAAATTCTAGCTATTATGCTTATTACTGAGGAGTATAAGTAGTGTGTCGGCAATTTCGCGCGACTGGAGTTTAATGCTAGTGTGATGGTGCCTATCTTTAAAGACCCCTCCTATTAGGATGTCGAAACTAGCTATACTGTATCACATTTCAGAATATAAGCTAATACTACACTATGTATTAGCAGAGTGTGCATTCCACTTTTGCATCAACTGGCATTTAACATGCTACAATGCTATTCTTAGTAACCGCTAGCTACATGTGTTAGGAGGGATAAACTGCAGCCAGAGCAATCGCCGCCTTCCAATCATTGCCCCTCCGACATCTACACTGAAGCCAGGTTCAGGCAACGATTGGACATAAGTTAGGCTTCGTTATCGGCTGTTGTAGGGCTCGGAACGATGCCTGTCGAAAATCGTTCCATTGACTCTACCCTCTTGATTGTTCGGTGGTGGTTGAGCCATTTGTTGTGACTGCCATATTCTACAATGATATGCTTTGCTTCCTATGCGCGCGGGACCACTACTTTGTCTGTGACCCTGAAAGATACTGTTTCCTGAGAATCTGGGAGCAACAGTTGCGCGGGTTCTTCCAGTCACAGGTTCAATGGTTGTCAAGGCGATGAAGATCCATTGCCGCTTACCGCGATCCCGATGCGACGCGGCAAACTTTGAATACACCCTAGAGGTACAATAGGGTTAATATGCCATGCCCAAACGAACGGTGTTGCATACAATCTTTTATATTGGAACACCTTGTTTACTAAAAACATTCAAGCTCCATCCACCTTTGCACGCGACTATTGACAACCAAACTGCGCAGCAGCCGCGAGGGCGTGGAAGAACAATGGTGCCCAGATACAGCGGGGAACCCATCTATTGCCGTGCCAGGAGCTCCTTTGCCTGCCACAATTGTCCTGCCAGCTCTTGAATTGTCTTCGCTTGCGAGAAAACGATAAAGTCGGGGCGCACCAGTACGTAGCGCGTCGAGGAAAGGAATCGTCGTCGGAAGGCCGCCGGATCGTAGCCTCTAAGCAACGAGATGCCCAGCTTCTCTAGGTCATCATACTTGCAAGGGAACAATTCAGAGATCCACGGAGCCGTCACTGAGTTGCAGGGTGATTCGTCACCGCGCAAAATAACAACGTTATCGGCTACGACGTGCGGAGGGAGGTCTCCGGCGTCGATGGTCTGTTTTAATTCCGATGCCTCCTGTGCTGTAACCGAGCCGAGAACTAGGACGGTGAGGATAGAGGCTGACTTCCAGAAGATGTGGTCTGAGAGCAGGATCGGGCCGTCGGCCGTCTTGACCCACATCTGGGCAGTCTTGCCGGCGCCGTGCTGGCCTGTCAGAAAGAAGCCGCGGTCAAGGCCAGCGTACCCGTCATTATCCATCAAGGCTCTCCGAGCGATGCCGTCTCGTACTCGAGGCAGGTATTTTAAGATGCTTCCCAAAACACCCAAAACTGCTGCGACAAGCCCCGACTTGTTGGAGAGCAAGACGCCGTTTCGCATGGTCATGGTGATGGCATCGTCGACTCCCTTTCGCCGTTCGAGCGCCCAGTCATCGAGCAGCTTGTGGGATTGTAGCGATAATCTGGTGCACAAACTCTCATCGCACAGCAGCGCAAGTCGCCACGAAAGCGCGAGGGAATCCCGGACGCCGTTGGCGATTCCTTGGGCCCCAAAAGGGGGGAAAACGTGCGCGGCGTCCCCTATCAAGATCGTCCGATCGTGAGACCATTGGTTGACTACCCTATGGCTGAAGCTAGAATTCAACACGCTCTATTAGACCTCAGGCTCGCTTCGGCATAAGGATAGGAGGAGAGGGAGCATGAGGTCAGTTCTTACTATGCGGGAGCACATCGCAACACCTCAACGCAATCCCATGGGAATCGGACGGGACCTTCGGGGTTTATTCCCTGACGTCTTGATGTCTGTTAACACAGGCCCTGGCCCGGATTTTCAGGTGTAGCCCATTTCAAAACATACCTAAGTCGAGCTGCGGGGATCGTCAGGTGGGGTGCCATCTTCGCCTCCAGCTGCTTCAACACATCTCGTTCCGCTTCCTCCAAAGGGGTTTCTGAAGTTAGTTCATATTCGAACCTGGGCCGCGTTAGTCTCACCCATATCCAAGGGGGAATAGGGGGTGGATGGATTCTCCAGACCTCCAGAATCTTTCGTCAGCGGGGCCGAACCTGCCTGTTGCAACGGGCATCACTGGGTCATTACAGAAGCTGATATGGGATTTAGCCGTGAAATACTCGAAATGATCGCAACCGTCATATCACGGCAAATTCAAGGAACGTACTGGAAACCTTCCGGCCAGAATATGTCCCAAACTTCCTCGGGTTTGTATCCCAGTTTCCACAGCGGGAAGTATGGGTGGGATTCAGGGG
>JABSTB010000743.1:0-40726 GCA_013756995.1 Neonectria neomacrospora | reverse complement strand
TAAGCAGGGCGCCTTGTAAAGGGACAGACGGTCAGCTTTGCAATTCCCCAGCCAAGGCGTAGTGTTGTTGGAGGTCTATCATACCGCCCATCTTCCAACTTCCCCCCTCCATGAAGGGGACCATGTTCTCGAAGTGTAGGCTGCAATTTGGTGAGTGAACAGGGCATTTCAACATTGCTTGTGGGACGGGGGGAGACGCGTACTGTCGGACTTTGAGGCGCTGCTCGCGGACGTTGGGCTTGTCAGGGACGACGACGAGGAACTCGTACTTTCCCTCGGGCTTGGTGGTGGCGACGGTGGCCATGGTGCGGGTGCGGATGAGAGCGAGTGGGGTGGTGATGAAGGCTCTGGTGTTGGAGACTGCGAGTCGTTGGAAGGCGTGGCGAGCTGCCATGGAATCTTGGGGGGCGAGGAGCCTTTTAAACTTAACCTGAGAGGTGAGATGCTGTCTGAAGTTGTGTTCCGCGGCCTACAATGGAAAGCTACTGTGGGGGATGGTCGGACGTGGGGTAGTCGTTGAGGCGCGCCTTTCTGGCGGGGAACATGTTGTTAGACATGTCTCCCCACATGTGCAGGTTAGCTCTAGAAACAACATTTGTTTTGAAATGGGTGACGACAGTGGTTTGCAAGAGGGGTAATTCGGTTATTAGGACGCCGGCTTGTTATGTTTCGGGGTTCCTGATTTCAATTGTTGAATTTGATTTGCTGAATTTCTCTGGGTGACAGATTCAAAGCAAACACGTCGCACTAGGTACAGATGGAGCTCCTAGATGTATTCGTAGATCTCATTTGAGATAGAGGGTGTATATAAGCCAATTCGACTTGAAAGTCTAGTAATGGGCGTGAAAAGGTTGTCTTGTCGAGTTTGTGTCATCAGCTTCCAATCCAAGACCCTGTCAGAGTACCAATGCTCACACCAGACCGAGTGCAATTGATCCTCAACCAGTTGCCATTCTATACTAGTAAAGTGACACCGGGTCGGCTAACAGTCTATAATCTCAACGTATCTGAAAAGAAACACTGCTATTCCCAACTTGGCTGACAAAGTACGCGTCCTCTTTGGAATCGTCCACCCCGCAACACCTATGACGAAGCTGTCAGCTACCGACCTCGGCGCAAGGTCGATGGGCTTCAACTGAAATTTCCATCTCGTGGCTATGCTCCCGTGGACACAACCTGACTCACCCACGGAGATACAAAGCCAAATACCTAGATCTACATTACCCGAAGCGCCATGAACGAGACGAGCCGCATACCGAAGGGGAACGTGGCTCCGGGGTCAAATGACGCCGATAGTCCAGGGTAGTCGCCCCAGCCGGACAAGCATCGGATTTCAACCACCGAACCAGACGGAGCAAGAAAGGGTCGTCCGTGATCAAGCTCTCACACAGACCGAACGCCGAGCCGGGAATTAATAATAAACAGTACGTCCTGGCCCGGTCTTGGTGCGCCGGAGATCCCGGCCTGCCTGGCCCTGCCACTCTCCCGCTGTTCTCCCCAGAGAGAGAGAGAGAGACACTGGGAGAGACACTGAGAGACGGCCGGCCGCGAGACACCGAGAACTGGCCGCGACCCCGGGAATAACGTCACCGCGCTCGCCCACTAGTCGCCCGTCGGCCCAAGCGCAAGCTACAACTGGCGCCGCCCCCCGCTTGCCAGCCAGGTCCCCGTGAGCTGCTAAATATGCTCAGGCAAGTTTCCGTATCGTATGTCATCATGGCGAGGAAGAGGGTCGAACGAAACTCGCACACACGGGTTTCCCCCGCCGCGCTCCCCCGCCTCCTTCTCCGGGCACCATGAAAAAAGGTCATGTTTCCAGTCCAGCGGGGGAGAAAACCTGGAAGTCCCATGCGCGGCTGTAAGCCATTTCCCATGACGAAGAGATCTTTGCCCTTGTAAAATCCGTGTCCCCCGGCCGCCAGCGTCGGAGCATCCGGAGACGCAAGTCTTCGCGCTCACCGGCAAGGACCCGCTCCCAGCTCCGGGGGGCGAAAAGAAGCCCCAGGCCAGGCCCTCTTCCTAGCTTGTTTTTCCTGAGCGGTTTGCCTGTTGTCCGAAAAGCTGGCTCTTGCTTTCATTTTCCTCTCACGGGGTTTGCATGGTCCCGCGACTTGTTCGACCGGCCCGGGGTGGGAGAGAGAGAGAGAGAGAGTGAAGAGAAGAACCCTGGATGAATTTGTGGTAAAGCAGAGCAGAAAAAGAGAGAGAGACAGAGAGGTATTATCCGGCCGGTCTCCGCTTCCAAGTCACACCACCGTGACCACTGGAATTGTCCCGCAATCGGGGGGTAAGGGGAATCTGAAGTTCTGGAGACTGGAGTTTTGCGGGCCTTGTCCTTGGAGAGATGGCGGATGCAGTGATGGGGTCAGCTGAGGTTCCATCCACGGTTGGCACATGGCACGGCATGGCATGGCCCGAGTGCTTGGGAGGAGACGATATAATGTCCAGTTTCGTCTCACTTGTTGTTTCTGCTGTTTCCTCATTCCATCATCAACATCCTCTGAGACAACTTTGAGAGCTACAATTCCACACGCGCAACCCCAATACCCCAACAAAACACCATTTATATATACAAACCTCACTTTATCGTCTACACATACATCACATACCACAAAATGGCCCCATCAGTCTATATCCTCCTCCACCGCAACAGCGACGCCAGCGGAAACGCCACCATCGTCTCCGTCTTCGCCGAGCTCCAGGACGCCAACGACGCCTGCCTGGCACAAGCCGCCGAGGCCAAGGTCGTGCCCAAGACGCAGGTCCCCAAGGAGCCCCTGCGCTGGGAGGCCCCCGACGGCACCGCCTGTTGGGTCGAGAAGCATACCGTTGTGCCGCACAAGTCGCTCACGCCCGCCGCGCGCCCCGACGAGATCAAGCGCAACAAAAGCTCGCTGTACCTCAACGACGATGACGATGTCATTGAGGTCCAGGACCAGGACGGCCACTACGACTAGGTAGATGGAAATGCATCTTTGTGTACTAGACTTCGCAGAGGGGGGAAAGTGTTGGGAAAAAGCAACGCGCGCACTCACTGCAGGACATAATGCGGGGGAATCAGGGGGCGTTTTATGAAATGAGATGAGATGAGATGAGATGAGATGAGATGGGATCTGATCTGGGCATCAGTCATGCGGGCCGTGAGGATAGACGAGAGTTGGCGGTGTAATGCGGGAACACCACGCAAGAGTCCCAGATGTTTTTAGTTACAGTAGCGACCAATGCATGTCATGTTCTTTAAACAAACAAAAAAACCATTTACTCCCATTTATCCCATGTCAACATGGCTTAGCAGTTCGTATGTCTCCCTCATCTAACCTCTTACCCCCCGGAATGCCTCTATAACATCTAAATATGTAGCCAGTATATGCCATCATCATTTTTACCTCGACGTCTTACAGCTTCGCCTTGGGGACGTCCTGCTTCATCATTGTCTCCGCGACGATGCGTCGCTGGATCTTGCCAGTCGCCGTCTTGGGCATAATCTCGGTGAAGTAGACCTTCTTGGGCACCTTGAACTTGGCAAGGCGTTCCTCCACCCAGCCCTTGAGCTCGTCGCCCTTGAGCTGCTCGCCCTTCTTGAGCACCACGGCCACGCCAATATCCTGGCCGTACACCTCGTCGGGCATGGCGAAGCAGACGACCTCGCTGATCTTGGGGTGGCGCGCCAGGACGTTGTCAAGCTCGATGGGGCTGATCTTCTCGCCTCCCTTATTGATGAGCTCCTTGATGCGGCCCGTGATGATGATGTAGCCGTCCTCGTCCTTCTTGCCCTGGTCGCCGGTCCGGAAGAAGCCGTTCTTGTGGTAGGACGAGGCGTTGGCTGACGGGTTGTTGAGGTAGCCCTTGGTGACGTTCTCGCCGATGATGCAGATCTCGCCCTCGCTGCCCTGGGGCACCTCCTCTCCCTGCTCGGTGAGGATCTTGACCTCGACGCCCTGGCCGAGGCCGACGCTGCCAGGCTTTCTCTGGGCTGGGGGCAGAGGGTTCGAGGTCATCTGATGCGACGCCTCGGTCATGGCGTAGGCCTCGAGGACGGGGGCGCCATACTCCTCCTCCAGCTTCTGGAAGACGGTGGGCGAGAGCGGGCTGGAACAAGAGCGGATGAAGCGAATGGAGGGCTTTGGGCTCGGGGTGGGGTTCTTGAGGAGGATCTGGTGGATGGTGGGAACGGCCGTGTACCAGTTGGCCTTGTGGGCGATGAAGTCGGCCCAGAATTCGGTTGCGGAGAACTTGGGAGGCACCACCATGGAGCCGCCGGTGTAGAGGGGAGCCAGCAGGCCGCAGAGCAGGCCGTGGACGTGGAACAGAGGCATGACTAGCATGGTGCGGTCATTGGGGCCAAGTTTGTAGGTCTGCTCAATGTTGTCTAGGTACGGCACGGTGTTAGTCATGTACGGCGTTGATCATGTACGAATACTTTGCACGGAAGCAACGCTGAGGTAGCATCACAGCGGCATGGGTGTGGTTGAGACGTACACATGGTTCGAGCCAAATTGCGATGGGACAGGGGGACCTATTCGTCCGTGTCAGCGTGGGTTTGTCTCGGGAAGATGGACGGGCTGCATCGAAACTTACCACCTTGGGCCGAGAAGTAGTACCGCTGAAAGAGGGATAAAGGCGTTAGTTGACAACACATGGTAATAATGCGCGGAATTACACGTGAAGCTCACCTCGTGTGCAGGACGAGAGCAGTGTCTTCGGGCTCAGCGCGCAAGACCTTCTCCTTCTTGCCCTTCAGGCCGCCGAGATCCTTGACATCCAGGACGACCTCGCCTTTGGCGGCGTCCCAGTAGCACTCGGCGACGGCAGCGTTGAACCTCTTGGCAGCCTTGACGCTGGGGGCACCGGCAGCCCAGGCGCCCTTGGGAACGAGGACAATGGCGCTCTTGACGTCGTCGATGTAGAACTCAAACTCATCCTGCTTGTAGGCCGGGTTGAGAGGCGCCGCGATGCCGCGCTGCCAGGACGCGGCCAGGAACGAGACGATGAACTCGTACGAGTTGATGAGAGCGATGGAGACGGGCGCGCCGGTGGTGATGCCGAGGTCGGCGAGCTTGCGCTGGAAGGCCGCGACCTGCGAGTTGAGGGCGGCGTAGGTGATGGTGAGAGGCGTGGGCTTGGAGGGGATGATGACGGCCACGGAGGAGGGCGAGCCCTTGATGGCGGTTTGGAGGGTCAATGCCATGGTTGCGGGATTGCTGGCGATATGGGCGCAGTTGCGATATGGGCTCAGTGGCGGGTAGTGCGAGATGAGAGTGTGGGATGAGATGAGACGAGGTGAAGATGTTGGTGACAAGCCAAGCTAAAGCCAAGTCGGATGGACGATGGCCGAGTTTGCGGGTCAGACCGGGAATGTTGAAGCAGGTATCGAGCGGCGGGAGAAAAGCCCAGATGTTGGTTATAGCAGAGAATGAAGAGTGGAAAAAGCAGACGAACTCAATATGTATAGATCGACTAAGAAAATCACACGAGGGAGAAGTCGTCTTGGCCTTGGGTTGTCCCGTCTAGCGAGGTCGACTCTGGCCTGCGATAGGGGAACGGTGACGTGCTTTGGCCATGGCGTCTCGGCCTCCCTCCGACCGCCCGTGAATCTGCAGACATTCATGTGCGAACCCGCTGAAAGCTGCCAGACTCCACAGCGAAGGCCCCCACGACAGGCCACTCAACGGCAGCCTGCAGGGGACCGTCGGCTTTCTCAGGGGGCGTTCCGGGGGATCCAATGCTGTCGGGGGGAGAGCTCCTGCTAGGTGGCTAGTGCCCGGGCTGGTGGGTTCGAGGTCCCATGGCGGGTTGGCGGGTTACATCCATAGCGACGGGACGGGAGCTTTTAGGGGGAGATGTCGATGAGATGGAGGCTGGACTAGGCATGCGAGGACTGGCTGCCGTACTGGCTTGGCTGTGGATTCATGTGTTTCTGTCATGTTAATAGGCCAGCTGTATTGGGGAGCGATTCACAGAGCATCTACTTTGGCTGTGTACAGCAAAGGCGTTGCAGTTCATGTTGAGTGCGGGTTTATTTATTAGACGTTGGGTGGGATGATCCATATCTATCTCCACTGGCATAATTTCTTACACCCAGAGCCGCTGGCTCCCCGTCATCATGCATGACGGATGGACTCCTAGGCGACCAACGAGGTAGACTACGTACCAGGTTTCAGGAGCCTAGACGAATCTGTATCTCCATCGTGATCCTGTACTAATTCAGTGATACATACAGTACAGAATATAGTCCATTCACTTACAAGTCCATCCTACGATTTTACCGGAAATTGACAAGCACTTACGACTAGCTTATAGGGGCCCTTGGCGGGTTGGCGGGGTACCTTCCACGGCGTCCGCGCACTCACCACCTACCCCATTCGGACCGGACCACAATCCGTCCCACTCCACCGTCAGTCAGTCGGGTCCCACTGCGCCTCATCTCTCCCCGCTGTCGCTTTCGCCACGAACTTGCATCTCCATCTCCATCTTCCAGAACATTGCTACTTGCGCTTCGTTCCCTCTCGAGGCCCCGCTTCTCCCTCCCTCCTCGCCTCCTCGCCTTGCGGCTTTGCGAATCGCATCCCGTACATGTCTCCGTCTCGGCCGCCTGCCGCTCCCTCTCGCTCCCTCCCGCTCCCAAGTAGACGACGTCCTCCGTCTTCGTCATGGTTGAGGCCGACGCCGTACCCACCTTTGGCGCTGAGCTCAAGGTTGGTGGCCTCTTCTCCCAATCTCACAGCTTGTTCTATCCCCTACAATTCCCTCTGCGCAACCCCCAAGGCTTCCCCGAGTCTACCGGCCCGACCTGATCCTCCAGGCTAACTCATCGTCCATCTAGGATGGCTTCAAATCCGCCAACGCCTGGGTCGGCCACGGCATCGCCTGGTTCGAGGACATCCAGCAGTTCTACCGCGAGCGCGCCGTTATCGAGAAGGAATACAGCCAAAAGCTCACTCTCCTCGCCAAGAAATATTTCGAAAAGAAGAACAAGAAAACGTCCCAGCTGAGCGTTGGCGACACTCCTGCCATGACCCCTGGCTCCCTTGAGAGGTACCCAACTCCCAACCCAACCCAACCCGCCTCAACCCACCTCGACCCTTCAAGCGCATTCCGTGCCGATCATGAATCTAAATCTCTCCAGCGCCTCTTTAACCACCTGGACCACCCAGCTCACCACCCTCGAGTCCCGCGCCGGCGAACACGATCGATACGCCACCAACCTCCTGTCCCAGGTCGCAGAGCCCCTCAAGTTCTTTGGATCCCGCTGTGAAGACTTGCGCAAGCGCCATGCAGAATACGCCGAGAAACTCGAACGCGAGCGGGAGGCTTCCTACGCCGATTTGCGCAAGATCAAGGGCAAGTATGACGCTGTCTGCCAAGAGGTTGAGGCGAAGCGCAAAAAGTCCGAGTCTCATTACGACAAGGCCAAGGCTCAGGGCGCCTACCAACAGCAGGTCTTTGAGATGAATAATGCCAAAAACAGCTACATTATTGCCATTAATGTCACGAACAAGCAGAAGGAGAAGTACTACCACGAATACGTCCCCGAGGTCATGGATAGCCTCCAGGACCTAAACGAGTTCCGCACCGTGAAGCTCAATGCTCTCTGGGGGGTTGCGACCCATCTGGAGTCAGAGATGTTGAAGCAGAGCAACGTATTGATTGAGTATCAGGGCACCGAGATCCTAAGGAACCTGCCCCACCTCGACTCGATGATGTATCTACAGCACAACATGGGGGTCTTCAACGAGCCGCCTGACAAGGTTTTCGAGGCCAGCCCAGTTTGGCACGATGACGGCACCATGGTTGTGGACGACATGGCAAAGGTATATCTCCGAAATGTTCTAACCAAGTCGAAATCTCAGCTTGGCGAGCTGAGGAGAGAGGTGGACAAGAAGCGCAGGGAAGTTGAGGGGCTGAGGCGCACGAAACAGCGCATTAGGGAGGGCACTGAGAAGAAGGACGAAGCCGAGGTTGTCCGCATACTATTCGCTTTGCAGGAGGATCTCCACGCCGTCGATCGCCAGCGTCTCACGGCTGAGGTTGAGACATCGACTATTACCTCGGTCGTCGGTGATGTCACCCTCGGCGCCAAGAATCACAACTTCAAGGGCCAGACATTTAAGATCCCCACCAACTGTGACCTCTGTGGTGAGAGGATTTGGGGACTGAGCGCCAAGGGCTTCGACTGCAGAGACTGCGGCTACACGTGCCACAGTAAGTGTGAGATGAAGGTCCCTGCCGATTGTCCTGGCGAGCAGACTAAGGATGAGCGCAAGAAGCTCAAGGCTGAGCGTCAGGATGCGACCAACAAGCATCTCAAGCCAAGTGCTACCATGTCGTCGCAAAACACCTCCGATGGGACGGACCTGACCCGCTCCAACACCATGAACTCGCTCAGCTCACACTCGGCACGCCCGTCCCTCTCGGGCTCCATTTCTGGGCAGCGCAGCCCCGCGGAAGAGATACCACCAGAGACGGCGCCACGACCCAGCGTTTCCTCAGCCAAGGCGCCTAGTACGGCACGCAAGAACCGAGTCATGGCGCCGCCCCCAGTTGCGTACATCAGCGGTAGCGGCGACTTGCCAGGAGGCGGCGCAGCGAATGGTGGAGAGAAGGAAGAGAAGAAGGGCAGGATGTTGTATTCTTTTGATTCAGGGTCTCAAGGTGAGCTGTCGGTCCAGGACGGCCGAGAAGTTGTGTTGCTGGAGCCAGATGGTAAGTTTTGAACTGAACCTCCCCTTACGCAGCATTGTATCGTATAGCTAACGGCCTCGTGATAGATGGATCTGGCTGGCTAAGGGTGCGCGCCGGCTACAAGGAAGGTCTGGTCCCAGCCTCCTATGTCGAGATGATCGAATCCTCCGGTCCCTCCGCACCCGGCCCGTCGGCCTCCGCTCGCCCTTCATCTACTTACTCCACCTCTACCACATCCTCCGCAGCCCCCTCCACCGCAGCGGGAAAAAAGAAGGGCCCTTCCGTCGCTCCCCGGCGCGGCGCCAAGAAGCTCCGTTACGTGGAGGCCCTGTACGAGTACGTGGCGCAGTCAGAGGGCGAGCATTCCATGGTTGAAGGCGAGCGCTTCGTCCTTGTCACAGAAGACCCCGGCGACGGCTGGGTCGAGGTTGAGAAGGCCGGGGTCACGGCTAGTGTGCCCGCGAGCTACGTCCAGGCTGCCTAGAAGACCAGAAGACATGTTTTGGCGCAGGATGTTGGGTGCTGGGGTGTGTATAGATGAGAGCTAGCAAGCAAGCGAGCAAAAGTCGCCTTCACCGCCGTCATAGGAAACGGCGTATGTAGATAAAAAGACGGGACAGGGCATGTATATTTCCCAGGGAAGCATCCATTTGAATAGCGTACATACAAGTCAACGATACCTTCCTCAACCATAGACACGCGGTTTGCACAGCCCGACCGCCTCACCCATCAAGACTCGCGTCCAACCACGGGCTTACTCAGGTATGTACGTGTCACTGTCGCCACACCTCCGAAGCGGCCGGAACTCTCGGGGGATAGTTGGAGGATTCACGACGGGACACAAACCGAGTTCGGTAGGGGGAGGGGGGACCAAAAGTGGGTGTCAGAAGAGGAGCCATGGGGTCTGACGGCCCGCCGAATTTCGATTCAGCCATGAGGAAGCAGAAGAGAGATACGTGCCGTCTACTATATTACACATTGTACAAGCAAGAGTGGCTAAAACTGAAATGAAAAGAAAACCCATCGCACACTCCAGTATCCTCATCACCTGTTGCCCATCCGATCTTGGTATAAGCCCCCGAGCCGACCCCTCGCCAATGTGCCCATGCCATTCCGTACCGAACCAGCCCCACCAGAGCGTCTCTCTCGTGAAGGCGATGTAAGAAAAGGGAAAGGGGGATATCATCTCTTCCCATATAACGCCGTGCCAAAAAGAGGGGAAAAAGGAAAGAAAAAAAAGGGGGATAAAATCAACCACACATTTATCATCCTTGGGGCAACCCTGTGCCATGCATGCCTTGATTGAGGACCAAACGCCGAGTGGGGTGTGAGTGGGAAAAGGGGATCGTTAAGGGTCCCAAACAAAAAGAAAACCGACAGTAGGAGTGGAATCATGTCTATCCGCTGCGTATGCTTTGCATAAAGGGGAGTGTGTCGTAAAGCCGTGTGCTGGATGATGAAATTCGAGGGTTTCACGAGGTGCCGTTAAAATGGAAACTTGACCAGGAGCTGTTCCTAAATCATCTGTGCGGTTGGGGCTCCCAGTCCGTGTTGGCTGAGTCCGTGTCGAAGGGCGTCTTGCAGTTCGGCGATTTGCGCCATCATGGCCAGAGAGTGTTGGGATTGTTGGTCCATCTCGGCTTTGAGTTTCTCGTTCTCCTCGCGGACACGCTTGATCTCCTCGCGGAGCTCCGTGAGCTCCTCGGGGCCCTGGCCACTAGATCGCCGCTTGCGCTTGATCCCCACTTTCTCAACCTCGATCTCTTCGGGAGACTGCACCGGCTCTGCCGGAGGTGTCATTCCCTCCATGTTGGTGTGCACTCGGCGCAAATGTTCGTTGAGGTTCTCCTGTCGCGAGAAGCCTTTGCCAGTGTGTCTCTTGCAGTTGGGATGAGGGCAGTTGACAGTATTCTTAGGCCCTCCATGCTTGCCGTGAACCTCGCGTTCGTGTCGGAGTAGACCGCCGGAATAGGTGAACCCAGGGAGATTCTCGCATCCATCGGCAGGGCATCGGTATGGTCGTTCATGCTTATCCATGTGTTTGCTGGAGATACAAGTTAGCATCAGTCGAACAAGGCCGCTGGGAAAGTTGCACTTACTTCCATTCGCACTTGCGCGAAAAGGCTCGCACCTCCTCCTTACAATCGTCCAGCGGGCAGTGGAATTTCCCATCACCCTGTTTCTGAACTTCTCGATCAGGTTTCGGGATCGGCTTGATGCGCAGTGAGGGAGGAGTCCCAGCACCTGGGGAGAGATCTTTGTCATCCGTGAGAGGATCGAGGTCAGGCGGCGCCTGCAGGGCGGCCTCAAGGGGTGATGGGAATGTGTGCCCTAGGTCTAGGCGTGTCGCTTCCTGGATAGCAGTGGCGTCCTCGGGGATCATGCCCCTATCATCCCCCAACACAACTCTATCATCGGGGAGCATGGATGCCTCGGCAGTGTAGTGGCTGAGTTGTTCGGCAACGTCATTGTCGGTGAAGCGTTGGTCGGCGCCATGGTCGTGGTCGTCGCCAATGGGCGGATAGGCGCCCTCGTGGATGAAGTTCCTTGGTTCGTATGCGACGCTCATATTGGCAGCAGGTCGATGCCGTTGGGATGGGCAAGTTCAAGTAGACGCGGCTGCCACGGAGGGACGCGGAGAGACAGAGTCCACGGGCGCGTCAGTTGACGAAAGTCAGATGCGATCGAGGGTGAGTCAGGATTTCGAAGGGAAAATAGGCGCGAACGTGCGAAATGGTGAATGGTTTGCGCAACTATTTGCTCGATAAGTCGTTGAGCTTGTGGTTGAGTAGTCGGTAGCTAGGTATTGAGCTCGGATTGATGGAGGCCTGAAAATTATGGTGTGAAGTTTCGGAACGCAACGGAGGCTGTTGGACTAAAGTTGGATTAGTCACTGAGGGCACGTGATGCGACGGATGTGCGTGGTCTGTGCACTTGGCATGAGCATGAGCATGTGTGAGTGGCGCCGAATATTCCGTGATCTTTGGGTCAGCACTCAAACCGTTGGGAAATGGTAGGTCATCGCGACTGTCCTGTATTAGTACTCGTACAGGTCTAGGCATCCGCCCGAGTCACTCGAGTGAGGGATGACATTTTTGGCGAGTCCTTGGCGCCAGTATCCAACGAAATGCATCCATCCGGAGCATGAGCAAGGCGTGACTCACAGCCTTACTCTTTACTCCGAATGGTGCCTTGCCACTATGCATGGGGAAGCGCGAGAGGCGGCAAGGCTGCGGCGTGAATAGCTGCACCAACACATGCCGCCCGCAGTGTTGTCCACCTCTGCCTTGCGCTGGCCGAGGTGAGGCGCGCCACTCACTAGAGCGCGTTATTGCACAGCGTTCGGCCTCCGCTAGACGCCTGGCCCATGGTTGGGTCCGAGGCTGTGCCAGTTGGCCAGCAACGTGTAAAGGACCCCCAGGTTGGGATCTAACCTGTGATCTAGTTCACGATCTGTCCAAGGGCCTTTTGATTCGTGCTTTCCCGGTCATCCGGCGTCAACTTCGCCCACGTCCCACTTGGTGACGTGCGCCCGGAGGGGGGGGGGTTGCCTGGCCTGTCCTGGAGGACTCCCAAGTATGCGTCAGATAGTGAGTTGGCATCAACCGGCTGATTTGACTTAACACGATGCCTTACGTTTGCGGAGACCTCCTTATTGGGCACTACCCAGGATCGTGCGGCCCGAGAGGCATCCGGCTATATGACCGGTCCTCGTTCATGAAGATGCCTGCGAGAGGCCTGCCTCTCGGATGGAACCAGAACCACTTCTCCAGTTCATTTCTGCCTCAGTCATCAAGACATAATTTCTCAAATGCTTGGTCGTTCGGACGAGGAGGGGATAGCCAAGAGTGATGAAGCCGAATAGCCTTATTCCAGCAACGGGTCCTAAACGTGGCACGTTGCGCCTCATCGTCACGGAGACGATTCCCAGTGGCAATTTTGGGCCAGCCGAAGCAAAGCTCAAGGGAATTGGAGACCCTCGAGCAAAAATGCACTGGCGTTCTGATATTGTACGCGTAGTTGATGCGCGTCCAGCAACCCCCACTGAAGAGGGCTGTTCAAAGGGGTGACGACGAACTGGGTTCTGTTGGTTGAATAGAGAGGCGTATCCTGATTGGGGCTGAGGCCAAAACAAACCGATGATAAGAGAAATATCCAGTGATCCGGGCAGTGAGTTTTGAGGGATGAATGAGCATTCTGTTGACTGGCGTTCTGAAACTGAAAAGGTTCATCATGCGACCGGATGGTGAGTGTGCGAGGGGGGAAAATAGTGAAGCGTGGGTGGGTTTTGGAGGCTCGTTTGGGGCATGCTGGCTCCTGGCGGTGGTCAGGCATTTGTGCATTTACACCAGAAATATGAGGTTGAGACTCGTGTTGATACAGTCTAGCGACGGCCTGCTACCCAAAAGCAGCTAATGCAAAGGTGCTGCTTCCTCAGGCCACAAATTAAAACCACCCAATTGGCAATGCCTGTCAGAATTAATTCTGGATCATAAGGAAGAATAAAGATGCAACCATGCTTGTTGCGTGTACACTAAAAAGAGAGGTTCCTTGGCCGTTGAGGTCTTACTCTTTTCCACAAGCTATGGAACCATCTATATGATGAGTTTGGAAGGGGAAGCTATTGTGATACAATCACGTGACACACACACATAGCTAACTGCCGCAATGTCCTTCATATGCCAACGGCGAGCTGCAGTGGCACAGGCAAACTGTTGGCATCTGGGAATTGTTAATTGCAGATTGTTCACTAATCAACACTTCGCACCTATTCTCTTAGACAGCCATGGCGTTCTTTCTCCCAATAACCACCTAGTATCAACCAATGATGGGTGATCACTTGTCCCAGTGCCCTCATTTACAAAAGAGTGGCGGTGATCTAGCGAGGCGGTCACAAGCGTGGCGGGCTGCCTCACGTTGGCATTCACAACGCCTCACCGAATTAGTGCAGCTGAGCGTGCAAATCCCAACTTCACCGCCAAGAACTAAAAACCGTCAGAAAATGTCACAAAGGAGGTTTGTTTGGCCGATGCACTAAGCTACCTCAGTGTCATTGAGCGCTAGCTATACCGTGAATCAGGCCGTGGCGTTCTTGCAGGTGAAGAGGCGTCCTGTTGCCTCTATTTAATGGCCTGCGTCGTATCCCTTCGCATTCCTGGAACTATCACTTCCATCCACCCCAATTTTTGGCATTCTGCCTTGCAATTTATAACCGCAATCACAAACCGAACATCATGTCTATCAACAAGATCTCCACCTGCCTTTGGTTCGACAACCAGGCCGAAGAGGCCGCCAACCATTACGTCTCCACCTTCGGGGGCGACTCCAAGATCACTTCTGTCCAGCGATACACCTCCGCCGGAAAGGAGCAGCACGGCCGCGAGCCCGGCTCCGTCATGGTAGTCGAATTTGAGCTCCGGGGCAGTCGCTTCGTGGGCCTTAACGGTGGGCCCGCCAAGTGGAGTTTCAACGAAGCCGTTTCCTTCCAGGTCGACTGCGAGGACCAGGCCGAGGTTGACCACTTCTGGGAGAAGCTGGGCGAGGGCGGCGACGAGTCTAGACGACAGTGCGGATGGATTGCCGACAAGTGGGGTGTCGCGTGGCAGGTTGTGCCCAAGGCGATGAAGGAGATGCTTGGCTCAGAGGATAAGGCGGCGGCGGGCAGGGCTACGGTTGCGATGATGAGTATGAAAAAGCTTGATATCGCTCTTCTTCGGAAGGCGTATGAGGGCTGATCTGGACCTACGAGTTTTGGAGTTTTGTAACTTGAAACTACAATCTTCACAATGACAGGACGTGCAACTTGACCATCTTTAACCACTTGTCGTGGATGCAAATGTAAGACTCACACCAACTTCCTAAAAGCTTCGCCGTCTCCGTTTGCCATTCCGACCAGGACTTGGTCCGCTCATCCAACCTCCAGCGTCAAGGATGACATTGATAAATACATTTACATGATCGTCTCCGCTGGTCTACGAAATATGGGCTAAAAAGGTGGATCAGCCGATGTCCCGCGAGAGAACCGTGGTCGACTGTGGGGTAATTAGTGTTTCGAGGGAGCTAGGGAAGCTTGAGATGTTGGTGTGTTGCAATGAACCGAAATCTTATGACAGTGTTTATCGTCCTCGATTTCGGCGATGAGCCTGGCTTCCAAGGACCACGATACCGTCGACCACAAATGATCCTACCTACCTCATTTTCGCGCCCCTGAAGTCGACATGGGGTGGTTCTGGGGGTATGGTTTCGAGGAATTGACTTCGTACGTGCTTCTCACCTAATTAGCGAAAATTCGATATGTAGGAGACGCTGACGAGCAATCGACAGTGCAACGCTATAGTTCGGTAGGCTACGGGTAATGCGCATCTACTGTCACTATTGGCGTTCGAACCCTGAAATCCTCAGGCGGCTGCAACGACAGTAGTTTATCCACCTATGTACGGAAACAAACCCAATTCTTCAAAGTTAGGTAGAGCTTGCACTGCCGCAGCTGGATTTCCGGTCTTTACACTTGAGTCTTGCTAGGGGCACGAGCAGAATCCACGACCTAAGGCATGAGGTATAATCTTTAGTTTTGGGCTTAAATATATTTAGTTTTAGGCTTAAGTATATTTAGTTTTAGGCTTAAGTGTATTTGGTTTTAGGCATTTATCTCGTCTTAGGTATGCATTTGTTCGTGCCATTAGTAAAAGTTGTTCATGTCCCTGGCAACATTCTTATACTCTAGATCCAAAACTGTGCCCTGGCATCAATGAGAAGTGACAACCCTGTATCAAATCACGTGCAAAAGGCCTGCTAGGCACCAGCAGACCATCAGCCCCAGCATTGAAGCCCAAACCTATTGTTACAAGGTCCAACCACTAATTCTGTATTGCGGTCTCCCATGCTTCTTGAGGCATCGTGAGTTCAAGAACTCAACGAGACTTAACACTTTTAATCGTTTTTGGTTTCCCGCATTCTTCTGGCTCTGGCACCCTTTGATCGCCTGACATCGACAATGCCCCTCTGCGAAGTTTGTCTCAGTGTCGACTTCGGTGCCCTTCTGTGGCCGGATTTGAAACACAACCGCGAACCGATAGGCGGATGGCCTCGAGACCATCAGCTCTTCTTCTACGACGCTACAGACTCAAGGTTTCTTGATAAGGCCAACGCTCTTGTGCCTCACCATAAAAGCCTCGAGGACCTCAAAGCCAATGCAGTGCACTGCGAGCTTTGCCTGCTGATCGAGGGCTGCGTGTTGGAGACTCTTGAAAACATAAAATACTCGAACGACCTGGGTTTCTCGCACCTACCAGAATCCAAATATGAATTCTGGCTCTTGAGCAGGAACGAGGCGGACGGTTTCCAAATCATCGGCTCTACCAAGGAACTCGGGGACCAGTATCGTATCATGGGGGGTGCTGGGATATGTGTCAAAGACGGCAAGAGCCCCGCATAGCCTCCGAACTATCCCCTTCCGCTTACAACTTCCATCCCTAGGAAGCCCATTGGCAAGTATTGTCAACGGACGTACAGTTTCTCCGAGTCCTAAGTCCCTAGCTATTTTGAACAAAATCCAAGTCTGGATGCAAGATTGCAAAGAGAAACACCAGCACAAGGGATACGAAAACAAAGAACGCCCCACCAGGGTATTAAAAATTCACGACAACGGCCTAAAGGTCACCCTTCATGAGAAGAGACTTACCGAAGACGAATATGCAGCCCTCAGCTACTGTTGGGGAGATGGCACACAATTGACCCTCAGCAAACGTTCCGCTTCTCAGTTGAGAAAGGGGATCGAAACAACTGACCTTCCCAAAACCTTCCAAGATGCAGTTTGGGTTACTCACCAGCTGGGTATACGATATCTCTGGATAGACAGCCTATGCATATTCCAAGACGATCCAAGTGATTGGACACGAAAGTCCGCGCGCATGGCCTCAGTTTATGGAAACTCTACGATCACGATTGCTGCTAGCCGGGCCGCGAGCAGTTCAGTGGGGTTTCTTGGAAAGCGAACTGAGCGGAACTATGTGGCAGCACCATTCCGCCACGATCATCTTTCTGGAGAAATCCTGATTTTCCCCCTCCATGTTAGACTTGTCGGCGATACATCCCGCTATGTTCGCCTGGAAGAAGAGCCATTGACAAGTCGAGGATGGGCATTGCAGGAACGGTATCTCTCACCTCGCACAGTTCACTTCGACGGCAGCCAGGTCTGCTTTGAGTGCAAAAATGCCTTCATTGCTGAAGATGGCTGTTCGGCAAGCGCATCACGTGGTAATTGGCAATACAGATTGCCGGTTCTAGATAGTTGGGAGGAAGAGTGGTCACAAGTTGTCGGGTTGTACTCTCAGCGCGAACTCTCAATGAGTACCGACAAACTGCCTGCGATAGCCGGTATTGCAGAATTTTTTTCGAGGATTACCAACAGCACAACCACGCTTAAAAGTAATCGCTACCTTGCAGGTTTATGGTCGAACACCATAATATTCAACCTCTGCTGGACTCCCGACATTCGCAAGGGATACCCAGTACGCTGCAGCGATTATCGAGCCCCGACCTGGTCCTGGGCCTCGTTAGACACTCCTGTCTACTTCCCTTTGGTGGATAGGCCTCTGGCTATTTTCCAAAATGCTCACATGGATCTTGAATCACCTGATAGTCCCTTTGGCAAAGTTACGGGGGGCTGGATTTTATTGCAAGCACGGAAATATCGGCTGTACAACGCCGTTGGCGATGGGGGATGCACGGTATCACTCTCCGGCGAAGGGACAAGAACTCGCCTTTCTGCTCTTTGTTGGGACGATCAGAAGGGAACGCACCATTTGGCCACAGCCACCAGCACAGCAGACACAGGTCAAGGTGAGACACCTTTCATGGTAATTCCACTGGAATTGAGGAAGTTTCAGGTGCATTTTATCCTGGTCAAAGCCGTGGATCACGAACTCCCTTCATTCGGTGGAATACAAGGCTTCCAGAGAATCGGCAGCGTGACTCTAGATCTGTCTCGACCTGAAGACAGACACCACCTTGATGGTTTGAGGTTGTCAAATTACACGGAAGAAGCAACAGCAAATGCAAGGGTTGGTCTGGAGGATGTGATACTGTTGTAAACAGACATCAGATCCATACGTGCGGTATTCTCTCAGCCTCTACTAGTTAAAACCCAATTAAGTAAGTGCATAGTCTGTTACCCGCTCTACCAACTATCTCTTAATAATAGTAACTTCGATTGTATTCCCTGTTTTAGTGGCTAAGTGATTAGAGTTAGGGTATCTATGTTTAGGTTAAGGATATGATTAGCCTTAGTATACATATTCTTGCCGTTAATGTTGTGGCTTGTGATGTTAGGTGCGGTTAGTGTACGTGGATGTTTAGGATAATTGTCTTGATGTTGGGTAGTCATATAGACTAGTTACGGGATTAGGTGCTCGTCAAAGACGAAAGCTAAAAGAACGTTAAAACAATAGCCGTTAGCTTATGGTGTCTGTCATCTAACGAGGCACTTGTCCTAATCACTAGGGTAAATAGGGCTGCGAACGTCGCGTGCGGGTGGAGACGGCAGGTTTCTTGTGGTGCTTCATGGCTGCACCAAGAGTTCGTACGTTCGGTGATCCCACACTCCACGTTGTCGGTACCAGACGTACGTAATTAACACGCAGCCCCGGTAGCCCTGTCGGTTTTCCTTCTCGCTCGCAGATGCCATGTGGAGCTGTTGGAGATGAGATTTCGTGCTAGACTAGTAAACTAGGTAGCTAAAAAGTCTTGTCGTGCATGAAGGCCCGGGAAATAGGTAACGCCTCATCTGCAATATTCGGTGTTCGCCTGACCAAAGCCACTCGGCTTGGATGGGCATCGTCTGCTCGGGAGTTTACCGAGGTTGAGGAAACCGACGGGCCACGGTCCAATTGTACACTAACAACCCACCAAATCCACCGCTCGATCCCGGGATCCCGGGGTACGTTGACATCGTTTTTTTGGTCTTATGGTGGGATATAGCGACACGGACCCCAAAAACCACGCTGCTTTGGATGCTAATCGGACAGAACAGGCCACTATCAAGTATATCACTCATCTCATTGTAAACTGTTGCATCGTCCCCTTCTAATCAGATCCTTTGACTTAGGTAACGCTAGATTCCACAGCAAGAAGGCTCGCCTGAGAGAAAAGAGCCTCCTCCGTCGTCGGATGACCCTAGCGAACCCCGAACTCAAGTCCACCGGGATGCGTTCATTAGGTAGGAACGAACCCAACACAAAGCAGCTCGGCTTCTCCCTCCGGAGGCCCGCTAACCTGGTTGGAATAGCTTCTCTAACTTTCGGTGGACCTCGCTCGGTGCTACGCCCACTGTAGCTGCAGCGAGGCGCCTAAATCGGCTCACCAAGAGCTTTCCAGGTTTAGCTTCTGTGCCCCTCCATCCAACAAATATTTGTAAATAAAATCTCCCCTCCAGCACCTCCACCACTATCTCTTCTCCCTCCTTCAACACTCGTCTGCGTAAAATCTTTTTCTCGCTCCATCTTCATCCCGTCTCCGTCTCCCACCGACTCCTACACCGTCAACCCTCTCGGCTAGGACGCCTCTCTTCCTCTATCCCATCATCTACAACCCCAGCATAAAAAACACACTGGGAAAACGGCCCGCGACAGACTTATAGCACGCTTTTCCATTGCTCTTAAGTCTAAGCATGGCCAAGCCCAACCTGAGCTCGCCAATCGGCGATACGAAGCTCCAAGATGAGATCGATGAGATCCATCATCCCTCGTCAAATGGGCTCGTCAACCAGGAAGAGGGGAACGTCCGGGAGGGTGACTACGACACTGAGACGGTCGAGCGAGTCTACAGGAAAATTGATCTTCGCATCATTCCAGGTTTGTTCACTATTTGCCCCACTCTGAATTTCATCTGCTCATCCTCGCAGCTTTCTGGATTCTCTACTTCCTTTGCTCTGCTATCAGGTCCAACATTGGCATTGCCCAGACGATGAACAAGGACGTCGGCCACGACCTCATGACCGTCCTCGGGATGACGCCCAAGGATACCTCCACGGCCCTGGCTCTCTTCTACGTCGCCTATGTCATCTTTGACTGTCCCTCCAACCTCGTCATGAGCAAGCTTAGTCCTCGCCTCTGGATGGCGCGCATCGTCTTCGCCACCGGTGTTGTCGGTACCTGCTTCGCCGCCGTCAACGACCCCTGGAGTGTCAAGCTTCTTCGCTTCCTACTCGGTGTCGTAATTGCTGGCATGTGGCCCGGCATGGCCTTGTACCTCACTCTCTTCTACCCGCCTTCCCGCATGGCGAAGCGAATCGGCTGGTATTTCACTGCCGCTCAGGTCTCCGCTGCCGTTGTCGGCCTTGTGTCTGCGGGCTTTCAGCTCATGGATGGTGCGGGCGGCCTGGTTGGCTTCCGCTGGATGTTTCTCATCTACGGTCTCGTCGCCGTTTGCCTTAGCGTTACTCTGCTCTGGTGGCTCCCTGATCGTCCTTTGGCTCCCGGCCAGGTCCGACCTAACACTGGCATCTTTAAGTTCCTTCCCGCTGCCCCTGAGATCCTAAAGGGCCAAGACGCTGTCATCCATTATCATGACCTTGGCCGCGTTTACCACTCCCGCCCCTGGACCATGAAGGATCTCGGTCTCGTCTTGATCGACTGGCGCCTGTGGCCCCTGACTATGATGTACTTTGGCGTCGTCGGCGTGGGCATTGGCACTCAATTATACGGATCTGTTATCATCGCGTCCATCAAGCCCGAGGCCAGCGGCGTCACGATCAGCTTGCTCTTCGCTCCCATCTGGATTATGGATCTCATCGCAATCCTGATCGTGACCCCTATCTCGGACCGTTTCCACAAGTCTCGCCCTTATTTCTTCTCGGCGGCCGTTTGCATTCAGATTTGCGGTCTTCTGACCACCACCTTGGCAACCAACAACGGCTGGGCTCGATACGGTGGCCTTCTCATGGTCGGATTCGGCCTGGGCCCTACCGTCCCCATCTGCATGGCCTGGAGCTCAGAGATCTTCCAGAAACGTCACGGAGAGGTCGGCGTTGCTGCTGCCACCGCTCTTGTTTCCGGCTTGGGCAACTTGGGAAGCGTCATGACTACATACGCCTTGTACACCGGCTGGCCCGAGGATGCCGCTCCTGGTCCCCATCAGTACCGCAAGAGCAACTACACCATGATCGGCATCCTCTGCATGAGTATCTTGAGCTCCTTTCTCATGAAGGTGCTCCTTCATATCTTCGGCAACCCTCCCAGCAGCAAGCTCCATGACGACTCGGCCAGCGAGTTCGAGGATGGTGCGGCCCGGCGAGAGGCTCAGGAGCGTGGGTTCGGGTCCAGCCTTCCTTGGAAGCGGGCCCCTCGCAACTAAGTCTCCTCCTCGATTCCCTAATAGGAGCCGCCGAAAGCCCAGAACCGATCTTCAACAATCGCCTTGACCGACGACTTCGATGCTTGCTCTTCAGCTGCTGGTAGCTCAACCTACATTTCTGCAACATGACTTTACATCCTCAACGATCATTCAATTCAACTGAATAGCCTCCTGAGGAACGGTTCAAGTCGCTGTTCATCCGTCTACTGGATCCCCGCAGGATCTTAGCAGGGGCTGACCAGCGACAGTGCATCTCTTGGAAGGTACACTAGACTCGCGACGGTTGAGAAGACAATGCTTTCGCGCTATCGCCTCATCCATCTCGCGTTGCTAGAAACTCTCCGAGAGAACACGAGCCTCCACAGGATTTTTGTGTCTTTCCTTTTATTGCTTCGGCTTTGCTTTTACTGCGCAGTTTTGCTCTTTGATGATACCCCATCAGCGTTTATACCCGCTGTCTTACGAGTTTCTCTTTCCCTCGACAGCGACAGTGCTTCTACGCCATTGCTGGGACGGCGTGTTGGACCGAGGCCCAAGACCGGCGACAATGCTTATGCGCTATCGTTTGGCGGGCTCTCGTGGGCGTTAAGCCTTGGATTAGTGGTGGATAAGAAAATCGGCCTGAGGGCCTTGTGGTGGATGGCTAGGAGTGTACAGATCCTTTGTGGCTGTACGGTATTGTTCAGGACTAGGCATTATTTTGAATAATACATGATTTACTCCTACCTTTGCGTCTACATGATATAATGTGCGTGTCAAGTAATACGGCTGTTCAATGGACGACTGTGGCTGAGCAAACTTGGCCGCCGGACAATCATCTGCCGTGATAATGTGGCCCTCGGCTCATTTACTTTTCACGCATGCCTCGCTCTTCGTTTAATAGAGCACACCCGACAAAATTTACCAGTGATATTTGCTTACTTACCTACTATGACATTTTCATCGCATCATTCAGTAGGGAGGTAGTGTCATGATGTTGCTGAGACAACATTTATGTATGGAATTTCCGCCATCTCGCTTACCCTATGCTTTCTATCATGGCGTGAGCGAGGGTCGTCCATTCAGTGACGACATACAGGACGAGGCGGAGATAAGGCAAATACTAATTAGGAGGCCTCGTGTTCCTTCGCGCGATTAATTTGGAAGCGGCGTCCTCTGCGATTGTTTCTTTCCGACCCCAAAATTTATTGTTTGCTTGAGCACGTCCCAAGTTGGTCCTGCCGGGGAGTGGATGAACGGGGCTTTTCAATATCGCCCCTAAGGCGTGCATGTGTGGGAATGTTGAGATTTTTTCTTCTTTCCGGTCATCACCGAACTTGAAGAATAAATTGGATTTAGATTGGTAGTTGACTGATATTTACTTTATTCACATGGTGGGTTGCGTGACTGATCAGAGGTGCGAGCGTGCAGCTCTCGTGGCAGCGAACTAGGATGGGAGGCCTTTCTTGGGCTTCCCATCTTTCAGACCTAAAAATACCAACGTCAGAGCACAGTGATGGTTAGTACGTCGTGGCATCTGGCCACCGCCGTTCGTATTGTTTACCTTCATCTAAGTAGATTGCGGCTGTGAGGCGGACAGGTCCGACACTATATATTATGACCAGAGGTTGCGGGCGGCTCTATTTACTTGAAGGCTCTTGCACATTAGTGAGGACCGGCGGGTCCGTAGTGTTTCATGAAACAGGCTCGCAGGGGCCGTCACATCCCACATCCATCAGGAACAAAGCCCATGTTAGCGGGCTTTGGAGTGTTTGCGTTTCTACCCATGACGACATCTGACGGCCGGGTTCTCGTGGGCAAGGAAGACGGCGAGAAGGTAATTTGAGGGGATCGGGGCGTGATTCATCCCAATCTATGTGAGAGACCCGTGCAGTAGTCAGGTCCTGCGAGTGCCGGCGCTTGGGCGGAATAGTATTCGTGTGGGCGGCAACCCAAAAATGGACTGACAGAGACTGAATGGGTCATCCCAGCGGAAGCAACAAGCCAGAGGTGCATTTCCCAAACGCTGACGGCATGCCCGGGGGCGTGTTCCTTTGTTTATTGGCCCACGGTCAGGGGCGACGAGTTTATTGAAGGCGGACGAATGTGCAGGCGCTGAGCCACAGGAACGGGTCGGCGATCCGGCTGGCGATCTGGTACGAGTTGTCAACTTGTTAGTTGGCGACAGTTCCACCTCCAGGTCAAGCTCGCGGTCGCAGGTACAGTCTCCACCACCGAATGCAGACGACAGCGGGACTGGCATCGAGTTCCATCAATGGGAGATTTGGGAGTTTTCTGTCGCATCTGCCTTTTCTGGTTGTCGGGGCGGCGCAGCAGGCCGAAACAGGGACGGCGGGGGGCGGATTCCTGGATCCAACGAGGCAGAGGACGCCATCACGAGATGATCAGCTGGAGGGAAGGAAACCGACAGTGAGTGCGTCGGCATGTGGAGGCTTCTGCTTCACATTCTGGCGGAAGACGGGCTTCTGAAACGGCAAAGCAGACCCTGAGTCGTCACGTTTTAGGCGGACTGGCGATGATGAAACGGGGGGAACCTGGCCGCTCCTGTACCTGTTTTGGGTCGTCGTAGGACTCCGTACAGGGCCATCCATGAGGATGAGACGAAGCTTGGGCCGTCCGCTGTAGCATCTGTATTGCTCTGGGCCTTAGTCATCCGTGGATTTCCTGCTTCTCGCTGGGTTTGGCTGGTGTTTGTCGCGTTGTCGCTGACGCACCCCGGCCCTCCGTCGTGCGACATAGAGAACGACTTGCCCCTGCGAATATTATGCATATCCGCAGGATCCCTGCCCGGATTGCCTCCTTGCTTCAACTTGCTCCTCGCAACCTCGTCCCTCTTTCGCAAAGCCTCACTGCAATCAACCGCCCGCCCACTTCCCAGACCCCCAAGCAAACCAAGCCCCACGCCAGCCTCGGCGCTCAGAAACAAACCACGGGTAATTGATCGAGCCAGCAATCTTAGCCAGGAGCATCGACATAAGCCAAACAGAGTCCTGCTATCCCGTCTCATTGGCTGCCCGCTCATCCGCCCCGTCTCTGTGCGACTGTTAACCGCGATGCTAAAACGCCGTGGCGGAGGCTCCTCCTCAACTTGACCCCCCAGCGGTTGATCTACGCCCGTGGCATGTGTAAATCCGGGATCCGATCGTGGCCTCTCGACTGATGGGGACTGGCTCCTCGACCAGAATGGCTCTACTGATGGCTCTATTGACGTCCTGTTCGGACGGTTCTACCAGGCAGGGGACGGCGGATGGTCCGGGGGCAGACGCCAGAAGCGAACTTACCATGGTCCAACTCTGAAGCCAGAGTTGAACCTTCATCTGGCGATTTAACACCCCGCGGCCATTAACAGCACCGTTTCCACCGCCTACCCGCGAGATCCATTCGACCACATCCCCGGACCGCCAATCCCCCATGTGGCCCGATCTCACAACCTTGCACACGTACCGCCGCCCGCTTTTCTCAAAGGCCCGTCTCGTCTATATTCAACGCATAGCCCGAGCGATATGGCCTTGCCCAGTGGGCCAGTGGCCAGTGGCCAGTGGGGTGTGTCCATCGCCCGCGACGACGTCCATTTCCATTTCCATCTCCATCATGTCTCATGTTCAGGCCAACTCAATAAACTCCGATCCGTGAATCCATGACAGGGGAGCCCGCCACGGCGCCTTACGTCGTGACTCGTCACGGCCTCCAGCCAGTGCTGCTGTCATGCTCTATGCCCATGCTCAGGGCCTTGCTCAGGGCCATCCATGGGCCATTCCGAACCATGGCCTTGCCCTGCTGCGGCTCGTCCGTGTCTTCTCACTCCTCAGTTTGGAGAGTCCTTATTAAAGACGGCCGCGCCCTTCCCTGGATCCTCTTGTTTCCTGTCTCTTCACTCCTCCTTGTCTCTCCCTTAGCCTCCCATCCCATTCGTTTCTGTTCACCCTCCTTTGGGTTTGTTCTTGTCACTCTCTCTAAGGTGCTAGGTCGCCTTCTTTCAACAGACCTTCTTTTCTTCTACTTCGCTCTTTGATAGAGCCTTTTTCACTCCTTCGAACAAACATCAAACATTTCCACCACTAAGATTCCGAAACATTCAGCTCGCAGTTATGTGGACCAAGTACAGCCTTGCCGCGCTTGCGCTGCAATCCCTCGTTGAGAAGGCCTCGGCCGGTGTTGTCAAGCGAGACTATGATGATGGACCAATCACTCTTACCCGCACTGTTACCAACCAGAAGGTCGGCAGCGATGGCTCGTCCACGGCCGTGGTCGATACCGAGACCGTTGTGCCCACCTACCTGACCTCGATCGTCGACGGTACTACTCTTTGGGTCGAAACCACCATCACCATTCCCTGCACCAAGTGTGAGGCAGCCAGCAGTGCCGCCGCCTCTCTCTCCGCCTCTCTTTCTCGGACCGCAGTCCTCACTCAGACTGAGGAGGCTAGCACCACCGAGGCGCCGACCACCACCGAGGAGTCCTCCAGCAACGAGACCACCAGCGATGATGACGACGACGAGGATTGCCCTACCGACACCGACGATGATTATGACCTCACCACCACCGCTCTCACTGCCACTGGAACTGGTTCCGTTCTCAACGCTACTACTTCCCTCACCGGCACCCCCGGCTACACTGCTCCTGGCTCTGGATCTACTGCTTCCTCTGCCCTCGGCGAGGAGGCTTCTTCCACCGCTCTCACTGGCAGCGGAACTGGTTCCATTCTGAACGCTACTTCTTCTTCTCTGATCGATACCCCCGTCTACACTATTCCCGGTGCCGTCACCACTGAGGAGGGATCCACTGCTTCTTCTGCCCTCAGTGAGGAGACATCGTCTGTTGTCGACGGTGATGCTACTGAGAACGGTTCTACTGCCTCTGGCTTCACTTCTAAGTCTATCATCCTCTCCACTGGCGGCTACACCACCAGCGGCGCTTCTACTCAGCAGGGTATCTTCACCAACGCCACCAGCGGCTTCCCCGTTGCTACTAGCACTTCCGATGCTGAGACTGGAGATGGCGGCCTCGTTATCACCCAGACTGTCACCCGCGATGGCTCTGTTACTACTGAGGTCTCCACTGTGACCGAGACCATCTCTCAGCCCGTCATCATTGTCATCCGCCAGGTTACCATCTTCGTCTTCACTTATGCTATCGGCGCCAACTGCCCCGTTGTCACCCCTGGCGACTCTGGCAGCTACATTGTCGGCGAGGGTGACGACTCCGAGTCCCACAGTGAGATCGGCGAGGCTCTCTCCTCTGCCTGCTACAAGCAGTTCCAGTCCTGTACCGCCGCCGCCGGCAAGAACTTCGCCGTCAAGGATTGCCAGGAGCAGCTCGGTGCTTGTCTCAGCTCTGCCTCCACCCACACCGCCAGCGACTCCGATGCCACCACTGTTACTCAGAGCGTTGTCCTGCCTCCTGATGCCACCTCCGGCGCTGAGTCTTCCTACATCACCAACGGCGGTGTCATCATCAGCACCCGAACTCTCACTGTCAGCGAGGTCTGCACTGTCGGCACCGGCGGTGTTAGCATCATCACTGTCACCGGCCTCCCCACTGGTACTGCTGCTACTACTGCCTCCACTGCCCTGGGCGGCGAGGTCACCGAGAGCGCCAGCATGGTTGAGACCACTCAGGCCGTTACTGTCTCCTACGTCAACGAGCAGGGCTCCACTGTTACCAGCATTTCCACCATGACCCTGACCGTTCCCTGCACCAAGTGCGCTGCTGGTGGTTCCACTGCCGTTGAGGTCTCCTCTGGCGTTTCCACTGGCGTCGCGGGCAGCCAGACCGGCGAGACAGCCGTTGTCACCGAGTCCACCGTCACCCTTCCCGCCACCGGCACTGAGACCACTGGCGAGATCAGCGTTGTCACCCTCACCCGCACCATTCCCTACGGCGGCGGTGACGAGTCCACTGCTGTTGGCACTGAGACTGGCGAGACTGGTGTCTTGACTGCCACTTCTTCAGGCTCTAGCGGCGAGACCTCCCACATCAGCGTCGTTACTCTCACCAACACTGTTCCCAACAGCAACGGCGAGGGTTCCACCGTCATCTACTCTGAGTCTACCTTCACCCTTCCCGCCACTGGCACCGAGACCGGCCCTTACGGCACCGGTGTCGTCCACACCTCGAGCATCCCCTACGGTGGCGGCGATGAGTCCACCGCCGTTGGCACCCAGACTGGCGAGACCGCCATTGAGTCCACTGGCACTGCTATTACCGTCCCTGCCTCCATTGGCACCACTGTATCTAGCGCTCTGGGCGTCTCTACCACCGTCGGCGGCAGCGTGACTGGTGACGGCGATATTTCCACCAGCCTTATCACCATGAGCATCCCTGCCACCGGTACTGAGTCGGCCACTATCAGCGTTGTCACCATGACTATTTCTGGAGGCTACCCTATTGGATCTGGCACTGGGGTCCCTGAGACTATTGCCACCTCCGAGGCCGATGCCGAGACCGACACCGCCGTTGCGGGTACCCAGACGGGCGACTTCTCCACCAGCTATGTTACCATGACCCTGTCTCCTACTTGCGGTGGCTGCACTGCCGAGGAGACCGTCATCACGGTCACTGCTACCGCCGCTGCTGAGTCCTCTGCTGTTGGCAACACTGCTTCGTACCTCGTGTCGACGAACTATGTTACCGTGACCATGGGTGGAACCACCGGCGTCGTGACAATGACGATGACTGGCCCTGGTGCCGTTGAGACTGTGACTGTGACTGGCGGGTCTGGCAAGACTGTGACTGTCACCGGCGATAACACCGCCGAGACTGTTACTGTCACCGGAGGCAAGGTCTCGACCGTCTACGTCACTGAGGGCACTGGCAAGACCGTTACCGTCACCGGCGGCTCCGGAAACACTGCCACCGTCACCGGCGGCAGCGAGGGCTCCGAGACGGCCGTCACTGTCACCGAAACTGAGACTTCCGTCCAGACCGTTACCACCTGCCCCGTCTCCGACGCCGCCGCTGCCACTACACTGGCCACCCAGACCAGCAAGGCTCGCGAGACCGTCTACGTGACCCAGACTGTCAACGAGGCCTCCCTCAACACTGCCGCTGCCAAGTGGCGTCGCGTGCTCGGCTTCTAAGCGAAGCAAGCACCGCTAAAAAATTGATAAAACCATCAAGGCGTCTAGATCAAAAGGAAAAGGATCGAGTCGTGGTTTGCAATGAACAAGATTTGATTTGATGTATGTTTGCGATGCGTGGCTTCTTGGTCTGGGACTGAGCTGTGGGACGCATTCGCGGGAGGACCGGGTTGGGATTTTGGGGGAAGAGGAGTTCCTTTTGTTCTTCATGTGTATAATGAGTTTCTGGTGTGCAAGCATTAGCCCATGTACCCGCCTTTGAATTGACACCCTTTGGACATGAACTTTCTACCATTTACGTGAAATCATTTCCTTCTAGTCGGGACGCATGGAAGGCTGAACTGATGAAACTTGCTGTGTTTGAGAGGTTATGTGGTTAAGAGATAATCCACTTCACAAGCTAAGCATGGATTGAGACTCCTTGATTCATACAAGCCCTAGAATCACTAAGGAGCTGAGCTGATCGGTCTAGTCAGAAGGTCCAGCTGCTTTATAGCTTGGATCTGTCAGACCTCCGAGTAGGAATGGGCCCGTACCCAACCAACTCCGATTCATCGAAAACAAATGCCCTCATTCCATCTTCAGACTTCAGGTGATGTCATCCATAAACCACCCCGTCTCGCGTTCACCCAATCAAGCCAGAGTATGTCCTCATAGCCAAACTAGTCCACCCCTCAACCATAGCACCCTTTTCTTATTAACGAGATTCTCGCCCTGGCCTTGCGTGGTATTCAGGAATCGGTTTCTGTAGGGGTCGATTCCTGGGGTCCCAATCGCAGATACAATGTTTGATACCTCGAAGAGGTACTCGCGATCGGCGCCATCATCGGCGCTGAGGGCTTGGATCAAATGAGAGCGAAACCTTGACAGGGATTTATTCCAAAGGCGGTAGCCATCATCGCTTGGCTTCAGGCGCAGAAGCTGAGTCTGACGCCAGGCCGCCCAGACGGGTGCACCCTGTAGAGAAGAGTCAAATCAAAGATTCTGCAGTGCCCAAGGGATCTAAGACTTACGGCGTCCAAGTTGGGAGACGGAAACTGGGTAGCCAAAAGTAGGCGACGTGATGAAACACATCCGTTGTACGCCTTCTGTGCCTAGTCATTCAGTAAGTAATACTGCATCGAACCAAGGGAGGAAAGGTTGGAGCCCAAAGTACCGTCCAAGTTTGCGATGGGACACAACTATCAAAATAAATATAGAGCAGGTCCTCGACACTCGAAAAAGCTTCGCGGAGCTCATAAGAGAGACTCACAAGACGAGTGCGAGTCTTCCGGGAAAGCGCGTGACGGTATGTATCCCCTTCCTCTGCCTCTAGTATTTCGTCCATGGCCCCAATGTCGCCTATATATACCGTTTCAATTCTTTCAGAGATGAGATGATCGACGAAGGCAAGGATGTGATCGAGGTCTTGGGCGTCACCCTCATGAATTTCCAAGGGACTGAGAGGCATGTATAAGAATGAAAGACCCAGGAAGAGATTCAGCGATCCGCCATTTAGATATATAGTACTCACGGAATGCACAAGTCTTCAGGACTGTCCACACAGGCGGCACATTCGCCTTCTAAATCGTCAGCATCATAACACCCGATCGGGACCCGCTCCACAGGCTGGTCACGACAATCCAGCAAGCTGGCCTGATCCGAATTCGTCCTTCGGAAACAAGGCATGCACCAAACCTCCGTGTCGAAAACTTCTGACATGATGGACGCTTGCCAGGAGGGCAATGAGGAACAAGTCGTTGAGAGTGTAGAAACGACTTGACCGAAGGGGGATTGCTCGCAAAGGAGAAGAAGTGTGAAGGGAAGAACAGCCGCAATTGGAGATTTGTGGAAGAACTTTAATGGAAGAAATTGGAACAAACAAACAAGGGACAGAGAGAAAGCAAACACAGCTTGGTCAGCTGCCAGCAGGTGATTTCCCATCACTGACGGCCGTCCGCAGTAGGGCTGTGCGAGACGGGAGGTAGGTACATCCATCCCCACCAATATTACTAGTAAGCAGAGGTCACTTATGCCTGACAGTCACCAGCACCGACTGCCGGCTTCCGGGTGCCCCACTCCGCCTAACGGCGGTTGACCGTTGAGATCTGCCCCGTGCCGGACCCACATCGGACGACTACTTAGACGTGACACCAATTTAACCAGGTCAGAGCTCGGGGAGCAAAATAGGCACAAAAATAAAAACTCATATTATCATAGCTAACTTCAGGCTTACTACACTACTCGTTAGGCCAAGTAGTACGTGAGATGACCAGGTCGTGTATGTGCTGAGAATAATGGTTCGTCCGACGATTGAGCTTTTGGCTTCTCGTCAGCAACGATCCAGCAGCTTACCGAGTCTGACATCAGTTAAGATATTCGCCTTCTTGCCGCTAAATGCAGAAGGGGAACTGAAAAGACGGTCGGCCGTCAGTCAGGAAAATCCTTCTTGATCTCAAAGAATGGCTGCGAAATCGATTGACCGCCCTTGTCGGCACAAGCACGTAGGTTACGCAAAGCGCGGCGCAGAAGTGGGTTTCCAGCCAGAAAGTGCTCTGCCTAGATACACTTCCTGTGGACCCGAGTAAACAGGATTACCAGAGTGAGCTTGATAGTTTTGCCGTTTTGAATCGACTCAGCTTGGCGATGGACACCCACTTCCAATGCCGGGTGGTAATCTCGAGGCTTGCCTGTACCCATTTTACTGGCCAACCAAGTAGTAACATTTATATCATAACAGAGTGGTGATAACGCGCCCAACCGGCGTCGATAAACTCTGAAACAAACCAAACCGGACGATTATGGCTTGGATGCGAAGGGTTGAGTAGGCGGGGATGGCTGAGATGAGCACGAGTGAGCGCGAGGATCTCGTAGACGTCTAGTCAAGCGAGCAGACAGAAAATCGCGTCATGTGAGTCGGTGGACCAGGGATTTTCTGGTGTTTGTTGACAGAAGCCGAGGGAGAATCTCAACAAAGAAGGGGATTAGGGAAGGGTAGAAGAGGACACAGACCCAGGGTCTCATGCTGTGCACTGTGCCTAAGTGATAGTGTGCTGCGCTTAGTAGCTGAGATGTGCTCATTAGTTGGCCCCGCGTCGATAGACGTATTTCTTGAGGTTTTGCGCCGTGGTTGCGGAGTCGTATTAGTTGCGGCATATAGTAATCTCCCATTCCACCTCTTCATCTTGACCAACTCGCCAAAGACGCCCGATTGCCTGGAATTCCTTGGACGTGTTCCCTGGCTCCTCCACAATGATACCCTTGTGGCAAGCCTTGTGGCAAGCCTTGTGAAAATTGACGCCGCATGCCAATAGCGTCATTGATGTAATTAAGCATGCGTAAGGGGCGGTATTGTCCTTGAACTTGGCCACAGCAAGATCCCGCTCAGCTTGGTTGTTGCTCGACATGTAGTGTAGATTTGGGATGCCGCATGCAACTGCTAGAGCATTAACACAATATGACGCGCTTGGAGGACTTTGGGGCATGTAGATATACTCTTCGAGGAGGAAAGGAAAAGTGCAGCTTTGACTCTTTTGGTATATTTCGGATGCGTCGTAGTTGATCTGTAATGTTGCTTACCAGCAGCAAGAAAACAGCAAGATCAGTTGACGATTGATAAACTTCTGCTAGTCCTCGATCTCCGTCTGAATTCTCAGAGACTAGGGATTTGGTTTTTAGACGTCGGCTGCGGTTCTGAGCCCTTCATAGGCTTTCAAGTGCACTGCAAAGGCAGAATGAACGTCATAGAGGGCGCCTTGCCGGTACTGGCAGCCCTTGTCATTTGGCTTCAAGCGTGAAGTTGCGTCTGGTGCCGGGCCATGTACCCTGAGAAGTGTTTGCAAGGTACTGTAAATCGCCAAGACACATAGGACTTACAAAGTCGGGGCCAGGAGGTGGAAAACGCCGGCTTAGGATTGTATACATGGAAGAAAGCTGTTTGCTGATTCTTTCAGGTTCCTACTCACGAATTAAATAAGTTAGTGTCAAATAGCGGGGCAGGAGAGGTTAGAACGTCAAATACCCTCTAGTCGCCGAGCTCCTTACGGACGATGTTGTCAACAATGGGATATCAAGCATATATATTGACCAGATCATGGCAACTTAGGAATTCCAAGTCGTAGTCGAGGCAGTATAAGAAAGGCGTTTAAAGAGTATATCAACAACGCCAGTTCGGGCGGCATTGCGGAGCTAGATTGGCTACGAGGGAAGTCCGGGTGCATATATTGGGGTATATATATTGGTGCGCTAGGTGATGAAGTGGTACAGCACTTCGGTGGCGATTAGACAAAATTGATGAGGTCTCGCTTGGCTGTGTGATGTCATGGTTCACTGTCCACGTCCATTCTCGTCACGAGTAGATAGGGAAACGCCAACTGCGAAGCCTGTCACGTCTGTCCTAATGCCTGGCCACAAAGTATATGCCGCAGGCGCTCTCCTTGAAGGGTCGAACGAGGACCGAACAGATTTTGACGGCGGCGGCATGTCGATGACTGAAGAGGGGCATGGGCGAGGGAAAGTGTGCGACTGGAGAGGAGGAGAACATATCCTCCTCCCCATCCCAGAGCCTATCTCCCCCCATCACCCATTCCTAGATTTTCCCAAGGTCCCCTTTCCATACTAGTTCTAGGCAGCTGGGCGGACCCCAAAAGTACTATCATTATGGTACCAAACCTCTAATTTCTCAGACGTAGTGCCAATATTGGCACAGTAATATTATTGTACTAGGGCCAGCTGCAAGGACGCGAGAAACCGCTGGGCTCGCGAGTTGGGCTTGACGTCATCGTCGGGCTCTGGGTCGTCGATTAGGAGGGCCTTGCTCTCCTCGCATCGGTTAATAATAGCAGTAGCCCAAGACTGCCAAACCTCTACAGTGCTAGGCTCCTGATCGCCATGGATGCTGATGTATTCTCCCAGCGGATGGTGGAACATGCCGATCCAGACATGGGCGGTCCCCTTTCGCTCTTTGTACCATTTTGATAGAGGACAAAACACTCCTAGTAGCTTCTTGGATTTGTCTTGATACTCAACCACCAAGCTATAGACAAATAGCCTATATAGAACATTCAAGGAAGCCAAGTAGCCCTTTAGCCGCTAGCTGTAAGGTCCTTCGACGTCGCGCAAGGAAGGAAAATATGAAGGGGAATGTGAAGTATGTCCAATTCTCGTGTCTGGCTTTAAGTGAGTTTGCCATTCACAGTGAACCCCAGCAAATGGGGAAAACAAAGAGTGAACTGGGACAGAGGCACGCGGAGCGGGTGACCCTTAGTGACTGTCTTCCCATCAATCGGTTCCAGATCCCAATATCTCATTTCCATGTCGAAGTAAGTGATTGTCGCAGCTATCGCGAGATTGAGGGGTATTAGACCCTGCCTATTAAGAAGAGGAACGTCCTCAGGTAGCTCGCTAAGATGCCCGGCACGGTCAGTATTCCGAAGAGAGGCTACAGCAGCTTCCAGCTGTGCAACCCATGGGCTGCATAGCATTTGTATGTTGGCCTGGCCCGATATCATATACTATAGCGTGCTCGCCGTCTCTGGGGAGAGTTGGAACATGACGGCGGCCTCCTTGGCTTATTCTGCGGTGAGGAGATCTCGGCTGATTTTGGCGGAGAACGAGAGGACTGACTACCTCTGCAGTGACGGAGGGAACGGGAGATTGTCGTCACGAACATACAGTGGCTGGGCAGACTCCAACCGAGAATCGAGTACAGCGAGGTCGGTCGAAGGAATCAAGTTGTGCTAAGGAAGGTCAGCGAGCGCTCGACGACCATATGAAGACAACTACCAACCTGGACTTGGAAGTTCAAAGTTGCAATCTCGCGCAGGGACGCCGTCTCTTGCAGCTGAATGCTAGCGAGAGCAATCGCCGAGTTGTCGGCCTTCGCTCGGCCAAGACCCGCGGGATCCTCAAGAAAAGACTGGACCGCGTTTACGCCGCGCGGTTCTGCTGTGGTGAATGTGTCTGACATGCCACCACAGTGTGGCCCGAGGAGCGAGAGGAACGGTACGCCGGAGAACGGGTGTGCTTGGTCGTCGATGATAACGGATAGGTACTCTCGAGCCTGTTGGCGCCATTGCGACTGGATGGACTTCTGCGCGGACGCGAGGATTGGGTTATGAACCATCTCGCACTCCAGCACGGTCAGCGGGTTCCCAGGCACGCAAGTGTATTCGGTCAGTTGCTCATCCTCGTCGACAGCTGCATTGTCAACTCTTTAGCGTCTTATGAGCTATCCTCTTCGCTAGAGACCGAGTCGGAATCGTCGTCTTTACTGATACTAGAGGTGAAGAAATATACGTGGAGGTTCAAACCAGTAGCCATCGTGTTGATATTTGCGACAGACCCTTGGAGGTTGGCGCCCGCGTTGTTCCATGCATCGAGGGCGCAACCATCACGGTTCGGTGGCGTCGATCGATACAGGCTCGGGAGCACACATGCAAGACGGATTCTTGTCCGTCAGCCTCGCAGGCATACGCCTTGGTTGGATCTCAAGCAGTGGTAGCTTCGATCCAGGAGGCTTCTGCCGTGGAAAGTATCGAAAACCGGACCACTAGCTGCTCCGGGTATTCTTGTTATCGATGTATATGAAGAAGGCAAGGTCGAGGCATCAGACTCATATCTCCTCCAGGACGGTCGGTGAGTGCTATGGGCTAGGCGAGGGGTGATAGTCCGGAAGTGTGACTGGGTTGATATGCCATCTGAATCTTCTGAGGCTGGGAATATATAGTAGAGCGGCTTGGTGGACCAATTAGGGTGCCAATAGACTGCATCGAAAGTAGTCGTGATAGATTCGCTCTTCGTGTTTATATAGAGCTGCTCCCTCTCAATGAGGACAGTGTCTTGGCGAGCGACGACCCCACCTTCACGTCGCTGGAGGGGCTTGGTTCAAGCTCTCCGTCGTTGCGTGTCAGCCTGAGTGCGGTTGGAAGAAGGAAGAAGGAGCGAGGAATTACTGGAGCCGTGGGGGGATTAAATAGTTCTAAGAGTTGCTATTGAAGTATGGGAAATAGATTTGAGGCCAATCTTGACATGCGGATACTACCTATGACGGATTGTTGCTTGGAGTAACTCTGAAAGTGAACTTGCTTGTATGACGATCAGTTGCGGAAAGATCTTGGTGTAACTTCTAGACACTGATCAAATACACTAGGTTAAGTTCCCTTATTTGTTGCAAAGCACTTCATAGTGTAGGAAGCCGTCAGAGTAAAGTCGCAGCTGGGCTTGCACAATACAGGAAAGCAAAGCGAGAACAAAATGGGGCGCTGGAGTACGAACAAACTCGGAAGGGAAATTCCTTATTCTTTGTGAAGCGGTTTGCCCGGTTTGTGACTGTAGATTTACTGTGGCTGCTGTTGTGATATCCGGCGGGCAAATGTCATGGAAGGTTTGCTATAACACGAATGCCTCCTCTGAGACGGAAGTCCATCGACAACAACGATGGAATGGTCAGTGTAGGCCTGTAGCACGAGGCTCACTAACGAGAGCAACAGGTATTTCTTTTGTGTTTGTCATGCAAGGTTTGTTTAAGAAGAGATGGATTTAGAGTGGTTAAAGTTGAACCCGAACCGACCTGACCGACCACTAACATCCTTGTGGCTTGAAGCAATGGCATGATAGGCTAAGATATTGGCGATAGGGTGCTGTTGTCACCTACTCTGAATGTTACACGAATGTTTTGACTGTTACTTTAAAGTGGCACAAGGAGTTGCGCTGGAATTGGATAAGCCGGGTTCGTCTCGGCAAGTGTAAACAGCCGAGAATTTGAGTTGGCTAATGCCAATGGTGAACATTGGCAGGCCTGCAGTGCAACATTGAAGCAGATAGGTTGCTGAAGCATACGTCTATTCTTGAGTGTATCTGAAATGCAGGGCAAATTGTAGATTTCAGTAGCAACACTTCATCAAGTGGACTTCGGCCATGGTTCTTTGGTACTCAGAGATGGTTGGGACGTCAAGTGCCGTGTGGTGTTAGGTTGAATATGACCACTGGGCCGAAAGAGCCGAGTGATCGACAGGTTCGTCGGTCCGGCCGCTGATTGACGTGTCAGAGGGAGATGATATGATGACGTCTGATGATGTCTGTCTTGACGCGAAGTTTGGCTGTCCAATATTGAGAGTCGTAGTATTGTTGCAGTATTGTACATACCGTAGACGGGCCGGTGGCAAGAGACGCAAATGGTCAGGCACGGGAGCCGGGAGGTGAGGGCTATTATTAGCAGCAGATGGGAGCAACCAAGATGATGATGGCGATAAGATAGAGATCCATGAGATGGGCCCCGAGACCGGACACCTGTCAGCTTCCAGGTCCTACGGTGATTAAGACTAAATCGTCAACTGTACGTAACAGAAAAGAAAGGAAAGGGGTGCCAAAACGAGTCAATTCCTCCAAGGTGAGCCAATTTCGGTCCCCAAACCGACGGGCTTCCTTCACCTGGGCTTGTTGGGTTTGATTGAAGCGACAGCAAGAAACGCACCCGCGAAAATCTGCGTTGGTTCCCATGACAGGCCGGCGCGTGGGGCCGCCTGCTGCACGCCCTGGGACGCTGGCATGCGGCTAGCGACTCCAGGGGGCGTGTGCGTTCCAGGTTCCAAGCTGCGCCGTTTCTCACTCACAGCAGGCGTGGGCGTGTTAGTGGGGGATGGAGGGTCACAGGGCTGGTTTTGTTGTTGTTTAAATGCCCTGCAGCAAGCAACAGCTCGGAAAAAGGGTCACCGCCGGGATGGAATGGCGGTGGTCACTGGGTTTGCGCTAGACGGGGGGGAAGCTATCCTTTTGCAACTCTGCCAGTGCTCTGTTTAGTTTACAGAGTCCTGTTCTGTGGCTCCATACGAGCGGAGCAGACTGCGGCCAGAAGAGGGGCGCAGGGAGCTCCATCATGAGTACGCGAGTGAGTCGGGAAACGGAACGGCGGAGCTTGCCCTCGAGAAATACTGTATGTTGATAGAGCTGGAGCTCCGGTTTGTTCGTGTTTGGGAAGCATTGCTCGTGAAACTCTGTCTGAGCGATTGCTCCGTAGACAGTGCGACGTCTGGCGCTAACATAATCGCCATCGCAATCGCCATCGCAATCGTAAGCCATAATCGCAATCCACAGGTGATGACGTCCCGTTGACACGATCTAGACTCGTCAGTCAACTATTCCCCTCCGTCATCCATTGTTTCCCCCAGTTGTCCCCGTTGGCATTGCGCTTCCTCGTGCTTCTCTGCTTCTCTGCTTCTGCTTCGGCTTCGGCCCATCCCCTGTCCTGTCCTGTCCTGTCCTCTCCTGTTCCCGCCCTGTCCCCCGTGCTGGCCTCCAATGACACTCACGATCTCGTCGTAAATCCCCTCTCATCCATCCGCTCGCCCTTCCTCCCGTACCTTCTCCTCACCCTGCTCGCGCATTTCCCCCTCTCTCATCGTCCGTTTCCCCCCTCATCTCTGGCTTGTTTCGGCATCACATTCTCTCTCCCTCCGGTTTCTCAAAAAGCCCACCTCCGTTTTCCTCCATCCCCAGTTTTTAAGAGACTTCTCGGCTCGTTCTGGCTTGGGTCTCTTTTCCCGCAACCTCCACACTTCCAGATCAAACACCAAGCCACGCGTGCTTGTTCCATTTCTAGTCCGCGTTTCTTTTCTCTTGGCAAAGGAACAAGGACAGAAAGCTGCGAGACTGAACCGTTTCTGCCCTGTCTTTACGTACCCGGGATCCGCCCAACACGCAAGCCAAGCAACCGCTCTGGGCTCCAGACTCGGCTCGAGCCTGCAGTCGCCTGCACAGAACCGAAAGCCGCTTTCCCGGCTTCTTGCCGCTCCGCGACCACACCCCTCGACCGCCGGGCTGCATCGGCCGAGCCTCGGACGCACCGTCGACGCCCCGACGATCGCGTGCTTATCAGATCCTGGGGCTAGACGCCATCGTGTGGGTAGCAGACTAGCGAGTACCTTGCCAAGCAGCCCAGGTTTGGAGGGAACTGCAACCCAGCAAAGCACCATACACGCCTCCTCAACCGAATAAGCCATGGCGCGCTTTGTGGATTTGGACGACGACGACAGCGCCGGTCCCAGCGTTGTTGGTCTTGGCCCCGGCCCTGTGCCTGAAGCTGGTCAACAGCCGCCTTATGCTCGTGAACCGGCCCCGGTGCCGATGCCGGGCATGCTACATCATAACCACGACCCCTTCCATCATAACGACCCCCAACTCCAACAGATTCGCCAACAACAACAGGAGTATCACCACCTGCTACTTCTCAAGAAACTCCAGCTGCTCTCCGCCAACGGACGGAATGGACCTTGGCCCGACGGCCTGCACAACCTCCCAGAACCGATAGCCAACATGGACACACCCACCTTTCGCAGTCCTGCCACCGACGCTCTGTCGTGTTATCCGTATGCTTTGACCCTTTCTTCTATTCCCTCATGTCCCGCCCGTCCCAATTCACCAGTTATCGTCTCACCTAAATGATGCTCTGTGACAAGAACACCTCATCATGAGACCTTGTCATAGAAACCCCATGTCCCCAACAACTCCCACGTGCACCATCATGAGAATCTCAGCAATGTGTTAACATATGTCTCTTCACCCTTTAAACAGGATCATCATCGCAATCGCTTCCTCGATCGATCTCAACACCCTCGATGCCCTCTCTCGTACCTGTCGCCTCGTCCACCATGGCCTCCTCCAATACCGCAGCATCCTCCTATCATCTACCCTACGCTGCGGCAACGAGGCTGTCGTCGTCGACCCTGCCGACACCTTCCGGTATCGCGCCCGAGCCGGTAACTGGTTCTATATGGAAGATGGTCGCAACTACAGTGGCAAGTCTGGCGACTGCGCCCGCGACATGGTCGGCGAGTGTCGTCGATGCAATGAAGTAATATGCAGGGTGAGTGCTGTTCCACCCCTCCAGAGCACCTATAAGACAAACCAGAATGATGAGGTGGGATTGGAATTCATGTGCTGACCTCGCCACTACAGAACTGTGCTATCAAGCCACCAGCGCCTGTCGCCTTGCGCGAAAGGCATAGAAGACTATGTAAGGCCTGCGTCCACGCCCCAATCGCGACCTTGGCGAAACCTCCCTTGGACCCGGCTCTACCGGTGACTTCAGAAGCCGTCCAACGCGTGGTCTGCAAATGCGACGAGGAGGGAGTATGGCTGTGCCAGCCCTGTGGACGAAGTATCCGTGGCGCCGATCATGAGTACCAACGGTATGTCCCCTATCCGCAACTTCGCCATATCGAGTGTCCACTAACACAGCACAGTATCTGGCGCTGGCGTAACCAGTACGGCGAGATCCTCGGCGGCCTTGGAACCGGTATCGGCGACGGTGACCGAGGCGTCATTTGCGGCCGCGAAGCCGACTGCTGCGCCGCCAAGGAGCGCGAGCAACAACTCGACTGCGACGCAGAGGACGCCCGTGACGGCAACGTGGTCCCCGCCCCGATCCCGGTCACGGCGCAGGCGGCCCCCATGGACGTCCTCATCGACTCACTCCGCCTCTCGCATGAGCGCACACCGTCGCCCGCGCTGGGGCCGGGTTACAACCGGCACGAAATCGAGGGCATCGGCGGCGTTATGAAGCGCAAGCGCGTCCGCATGGTGCGTGTCGGCGCGTGTGTTCCGGAGTGGGACGACGAGCGCGGCAGCGGGAGCCAGATCCTCGGCCGCGAGGTGCGCGGTGCGCGGCGGAGCTGGTGTGGTTGGTGTTGGCGAGTCGTCCCGGGTGACAAGGACCTTGGCAATGGCACTGGGTCGTCGTCATCGTCTTCCGTGGGGAGTAGCCGAAGAACGTCCACATCAAATTCGGTGTCAGGTTAAACATTGGGTGGCAAGACAACATCGGTTCGAAAACTGCACATGATGCATCTGGGTTGGTTGAAAATGCTTGGCTTGGGTATATAAATTGAGAATTTTAGGCATGTCTGTTTGCGAGGATGAGTAATGATCATGTGGGAAGCTGGCAACGGCATAGGTGGAAAATAAAATACAAAAGGCTGTTCTGATGTATTTAGAGATTTCTTGGTATCGGCAGTTGTACAATGACTTGAGCCATTTGACCATTCTAGGCCTCTGAACATATGCCCATCGTTGGCTCTCGCTCCACTGAATAATCCTATTCGTACATGTTGCCTCAAATGGTCTCGTATGTGTACAGGTCCGTGATTCGGTCGTAAAGGTACACCGTTTGGTGTCTCGGCATCTCTCCCCGCTACAGCTCTCCGCGGTACAGCATTTCCGTCCTCCGCTTGCGGTCGTCCCTGGCCTTTGTTCGGATATGACCCCATCTGCCCTCCCTTCGCTCAGCCTTGTCCTTGAGAGCCTTCAAGTACTCGGCAGGGGCAGGGGCGGCCATTCGTACGAAGACCGAGGAGCATTGGAACTTTTCGGCGAGGGAGTACGAGGTCCACTTGAAGGGGTCCTCATTGCGGAGGCGCTTCATCTCCTTAATGTCCTCGGCGCCGAGGTGGTAGGAAGGAGTACGTCGCTTGTAATTAACCTCCTTGGGAAGGTCCGACTCCTTCTTGGGAGCGGCGGGCGAGTCGGCAATGTGGCGGAGACGGGTGAGGGCGGCGCGGCGGCTATCATTGCTGGGGAGGAAGAGGAAGGGGGTGTGTTCGGGTGACGCTTCGGAGGAGGGCGGGTTGTAGATGATAGAG
>JABSTB010000742.1:0-31352 GCA_013756995.1 Neonectria neomacrospora | reverse complement strand
CCACAACACCTGCTACACCTACTATCAAAGCACCAAGCTTCCATCTTGGCTCACTCACCAGCTTCATCCCACTCCGCCATCACTTGCTCCCTCCCGCCCTCCCGCCTCGCCACGACCTCGGGAGCATGCGCCCGTCACACACTCTCCGGTGTGGGTCTTGCGGCTGTCTCAATTGCCTCTCCGTGCCCTGATGGTCCGACTCTCCCTTTTCCGCCTACCCACCAAGCTTCGGCGCAGGGTCAGGCGCAACCGCATGGCCACTCTCATCATCCTCGTCGCCCTCGTGAGCCTCCTCTTCTTCCCGTTGTACACTGCCTACTGTGTCTACAAGCCCCCGCGCTATCTGATCGGTTACCTCCGCTCCGCCTATCCCGACGTCCTTTGGGAGGAGACGACCAACGAGAAGATCATCGCCCTCTCCATCGACGATGCGCCCTCTGACCACACCGACGAGATCATGCAGGTCCTCGAGGACAATGATGCCCACGCCACATTCTTCGTCATTGGGTCCCAGGTCGAGGGCAGGCAGGATAAGCTGCAGAAACTAGTCCACAACGGCCACGAATTGGGCAACCATGCCATGCACGACGAACCCTCCCGCTCCCTGAGCAACCAACGACTTCTGGACGAAGTCTACACCGTCAAGGAGATGCTGACGGCTGCCTACGAAGCTGAGGGAAAGATCCTCCCAAACAACTACTTCCGCCCAGGCTCCGGCCTGTTCAATTGGCGGATGCGCGACCTGTTGGGGAATAGGGGGTTCCGTATCACTCTAGGAAGCATCTACCCCCACGACCCTCAGATCCCGTACCCGGACGTCAACGCAAAACACATAATCAGCATGGCTCACCCCGGCGGCATCATCATCTGTCATGACCGGAGGTCGTGGACGGCCCCCATGCTGAAAATCGTCCTGCCCGAGCTGAGGAGGCAGGGTTATAAAATTGTCACTATCACGGACCTCGTCAAGTCTGTGCAGCCACTAGACCAAGTGGCGGACGAATAGTTCGGGATCTTGTTTAGATATAACTGGTTGGTTCTCGTTGTATATTAGAGGCAGATGCTTGCTGCGATTGGGTAATTGGATGCGGCTTCTACTTATAACTGCACGCTTCATGGAGCGGGTGGCGCCTATTTATAGCGGGTAATAATTCAAAGCGATCAAAACTCACTGCTTGTTCTAAGCCCGAAAGCGAGCCTCATTTGTGCTGCATCTCGCCTCACTTACAAAACAGGGTCAGAGGACAATCTCCAACGACCCGTCGTCTCGGAGGAGCTTCGCGATGTTGTATCTAGGGGACCGCAGCCTAGTCACTGTTAGCACATCACACCAAGATCTCATCCATGAAAAGGTCTTCACTCACGTAAACTCGAGCGTCCCCGTAACGATGGCGCGGCATCCATCTATATACCTCGTCACCACGCCGCTCTGCTCCGCATCCCCCTCCACCCGCGCAAGCAGCTCCCCCGCCGCGCCATCAAACTCGCCCACCGCCTGCTGAAGCCTGCGCTCCAGCTCGGCCACCACCGCGTCCAGATCCCGCTCCGGCGCCAGCAGCGCGGCCACGGCGTTGATGACGCAGTCGGTCCCCAGCTCCTTCTTCAGCGACAGCAGGTCGTTGATCACGGCGAGCAGGATGCACACCTGCGTCCACAGCACGCGGACCGGTGGCGCCGCCGCGATGGCGTCTGGGAGCGGCTCGCCGGTCGCGTGCTCGACCAGGCTGCAGAGCGTTGCGCCGCCGATGGTGCCCATGCGGAAGGCCATGTAGGAGTCGTAGTCGGGGATGCGCCGCTCCAGCCGCAGCCGCTGCTCGACGGCGCAGCTGGCCACGAAGAAGCTGACCTCCTCGTACAGCCGGCGGCGCTGCTCCTCGGGGGCCGTGTGTCCGAAGCGCGCCCCAAAGTCCCGGAAGACGGCGTTGATGGCATCGGCATCCTGCTCCGCGTCCGTGCCGTCGATCCGCAGCGCCCCGCGAACCATTTCCAGCGTGCGGCGCCGCCACCGCTCCGCGCCCTCAAAATCGGCGGCCAAGTCGCCCTCGCCGGCGTCCACGGCGTCGTCCCAGCACACCAGCCAAACGGCGTACAGCACCAGGGCCTCGAGGGCCGCATCATCAGCCTGCGGGAACCACAGCGCAGCGAGGCTCGCGATGTCGTCGCGCTTGCGCCGCGCGAGGGACGGATGCGCGGCGGCCAGGCGGTCGATGGCGGCGTCGACGAGGGGCACGACGGCCGCGCGGTGAGGATGGAGGTGTGCGGGCGGCCAGGCGCCGAAGAAGCGTGTGAGATCTGGAACCTTGAGAGTTCGGCCCTTGAGGGCGGCCACTATGGCGTCTTGATCGAGACGGGCCGGTTTCATTGTGGGCTTAGGTGCTAGCTTTTGTAGAAGGCTTTGCGTTGAGGCTGATTTGAGGCGGCGGGTGAGACGAATGGTGGAGAGTGGTGATCTGGTGGCTATAGACTTACTTCCACTAACAAGCCGGCTCTCTCGAAACCGCATACCAGAGGTCGACAGTGAAGTCGGATTTGGAATTTGGAATTTGATCTACAAATAAACATGCGCGATAACATGTAGTAAAAGGAGGCTCTCATGGGGTTTACTGGACATTGTTACACTGTAGAATTCGCCTTACAACTTGGCCAGCCTACTACCCTAGACAACCCTTTCACTCAAGACCAAACCATGAATTATTAGACATCCACCCCGTTTGCAGCAGCCGACAGGCCGCATACCTGACCCAAAATGAGACTCGGGCGTCTTAATCCCACGGGCGGTCTTAAAAAACGCCGGCACGACTTATCTCAGACGCCACGCACGCTACGCGCGCCCCAAAAACCGTCCATCTTATCCCATCTAGGCCACAACCCGTGAGCAATGTCATGCTAAACTCCGAGACCAGACTCTCATTAGAGGAAAAAGAAAACCATACAGAAATTGCATCGAGTCAGGGATCCCCTTCGTCGTCACATGAGGGCCCCCAATGCGTCGGGACGAGAGACCCGTTGAGTGCCGGTTTGGAATAGATGGCCTAGCAGCGAGCGGGTCTCTACTCACCCTTGGGCATTTGCCTGGGCGTTGTCCCGCACAGGGGAGGGAGACGACAGCATGTAGGTGGTGCGTCTGCATGGATGAATTGATTTGCGAGGTTTCAGAAATGCGTCTTTGAAAAATGTAATCCTAGGTTGCTGTTGCCAGAGCAATTTTCGTCAGGTTCATACATGCATGGCACGCGCGAGTCACGAAGCAAGAGACATGGAGCGAGGCCTTTGAAAAGGAAAAGAAATATGATGCCGTTTCAGGCGTGGGTGAATATCCACATCATAAGATACACATCATGAAAAATAGGTATCCCATCCTATCTCTAACGCCCCTTGCCGTGTGTCCTGGCCACATGGCCAGCCATCGGCCTCAATTCACTGGTATTCCATCGTTTCAACCCTCCCCCCAAAAACATGACAAAGAAAGTAAATAATCCGTATCGCCGTAGACAGAGAGTGAGTCTCGGCACGATTTCCACTCCTTCTTCCTCCACCTTTTGTATACGCCAGCCATCCTCCAGTGGGTCGTAAGATGTGTATAAAATATGTACAGCTGAATGAATGCGGGACCGGCATGCCGGTCCAGGTGCGGGGGACTTAGATCCATAGGGGAGCGGCAGGTTTGGCATGGCTTATTTCGGGGAAGAAACTGGTAAGGAGGTTCTGGACGTCGCTCATGTAGTCGTCGGCGGCGAACTTGACGAGGCCGTTGACCTTCATGTACATGTGGTCTTCTTCGTCGATCTTGGTGTGGGTTCGGCCTGAATACTCCTCGGCCAGCTCGGTGACTTGGGCTAGCTCGTGGCCGAAGGGATGTGACTCCTTGATTGCTCGCTGCTGGAATTGGCGTGGGGCGGGCGAGGGAACTGGGGGAGCGGCGGGTTTCTGGGCTTGACCGTTGGACAAGGAGGAAGCCGATGAAGCACGGGTTGACGTGGATGAGGTTCGCGAGAAGCTGAAGCTGGCCTTTGTTGACACGGAGTGGTCCGAGTCCTTGGACATGCGCGAGACGGATCGATGGCGGGACATGGCCTCGTACGAGTTCTGCTTGGTGTGGGAAGGCGACCTCCTGGGGATGGCGGGGGCATCGGCTTGCCTGGCCAAGCTCAGAGCCTTGTCGGGAACCATGAAGTAGGTCGACAGATGGTTGGGCTGGGGACCGAGGCACTCGCGGACGGGAGAGACATCGGGGCTGGTTGGCGGGCTGGACTCTGCGGTGGAAGGAGCCTCAGAGATGGACTCGGAGGAGTCTGTTGATCGGATCGAGGCCTTGTTGCGCAGGGCGGGCTGGGGAAGGTCGGGGGCGTTGTAGGAGAGCATGTTGGTGGTGTGGACGAGCTGGATAGGGCCAGAGATCTTGTGCCGCATCATCTGGGCGTTGTGGCCGCGCGACGAGTTGCTGCGCTGGGGTGACTTGGAGAAGTCTCCCATGTCATTGCCCAGGCGGGCCTTGCGGGTGGTGAATGCGCGTGAGAGCGACATGGTGCAAGCAGTGAATTGGTTGGGGGACCGTTTGCTGGAGTTCAAAGGTGCAGCGGGAGCAGCTGTGAAAGGGTCGACAGTGAGGCGGGTTTACATTCAAATCCAAGGTGAGTGGATCCGAAAGTGGCGAGCGAGATCCAAGAATGTGGAGGAAAGTAAGATGCCGTCGATGAGGTGGTGCGGGTGAAGATCGTCTAGCGATAGTTTCGACTAACTCAAAGGCTGACTGCTTCAGGTCAAGGCGAGTTTTGACGTTTTCGATTGAGCCTAGGTGCGGTCAAGTTCGGATGGTCGGACAGGTGACGGTAGTAATCTTTGAGAGGGCGTTTGTGGATGTGTGGTACGAAGAAAGGAGTCCAGTCCTTGCTTGTGTGAGTTTCCAAATGGAGTTGCTGTGTGCGTTGTTGCGTGCGTGTGAGTGTGCGTGCGTGTGTACTGTAAGAGTCGAGCAGGGAATGTGGTTCACGAGCTTCTCAGAGCGAGTGATTGTTGTTGTATTTAACCTTGATGGGCAAGGAACGGTCAACGTCGATTGGGCGTGTCCGGTCGGTAGTTGTGAATGTTCGATCGATCCTGCGATGGGGATGTACCGACAAAGGGCACTCTGTGGGTGCGGGCGTGGGTAAGAGTCAAGAGACAAAGAGACGAGCGCGCGAGAGAGCAGATCACGGTTTGAAGAGAGCGACGGTTGTGAGGCTGGGCGGCTGGCGCGAGCGGAAGAAAAAAGAAGAAGAAAATAAGAAGTGAAGACGCTGCCTTTGGACGGACGTTGTCGATGTCAAGGAGAGGCGTTTGGGTATGGGGGAAAAAAGAGAGGCAAGACTACGGGATCAACGCGTGGAGACGGGGAGGGGAGACGAAACAAGATATTGAGAACGGATTGGGGAGAGGGGACGCTAACCGATCAGGCAAGTCCAGCACGCACAGACACAGACTGAGATGCTGGGAGTCTGGTGAGAGACACGGAAGACACACAAAGACAGAGGGACCGAGAGAGGAGAGAGAGAACCCCCCCCCTGGACTGGTTTCCCAGGGCTTCGATGGCTTCGCTGGGGCGCCCCGGTCATTTCTTGACGCCTCTGGTTGGCCGGGTTTGCTCTGTTTCCGCCGGGGGTGCTAGGGTTTTCCCAGGGTCTCCTAGCGCGATTCTCCCCTGGCTATCGCCCCAAAGAGAAGCCCACCCCGGCTCCGCGCCGGCATGGGTTGCTTGGTGGAGCGGCAGCTAGTGCGGGAACAGCCAATGACGCGGCGAGTTCCCCTGTCGATTGAGTCCGCTTTCCACCTCAGTGGCCAGCGGCCGGTCCGCTCAGTTGCATCTGTTTGTCCGGTTGTCTTCGTTCTCTGTTCCTCCATGTTTGTTGGCGGCGCAAAGTCAAGAGGTCATCGGCGGGCGCCAACAAGAAGTCCTCGCCGGTACCGTAGCGTTGGATGTCCCCAACAAAGGCCGTGGAGGCGACTCAGGCGCATTCTGAGCCCGTGCTATCAAAGCCACTGTCAGGATCAGATATTGCACTCGCCTCCCACGGTTGAGTTATTTCTTTCAGGCAATTACAGTTCGACAGCGTGTTAGTCGGTGCGCGCCTTGAAGGAAGTTCAGAACACACGGCCCCGAAGACCTAACCCCGAACCCGCCGTCGGCTATGCGCCGTGCTCTTTGGCCCTTGGGCACCGCCCAACCTACATAGGACGGGCGCCGTACATGATGCGAGCCACCGTGGCACCGCCGCATCGCGTCCTTTTTTTTCTTCTTTTTTTTTCGCGCTCTTTACTTCTGCGTCGTCTGCGATGGGGTAGCTCGCTGCCAGTTGAGGCACTTCGTCAAGCCTCAAATCGCACGTTCCCTTGGCAAGAGAGTTGGGCCAAAAAGCCTCTCCGCCCAGGGCCACCGTCACCATGCATCGCCAACGATGCCAACGACCACCCACCACCAACCCACCACTAAACCCACCGCTAACGCACCATTCTCTTCTCCGGTCACCACCCGACCAGTGGCCAAAGTGGCCGACCCGCGCGCTACCGCGAATCCAGCCAGTCGTGAGTGGTTTCTCCGGGCAGGACAAGGGCAAGACAAGGGCAAAAAGACAAGCGATGAAAAGTCTGTCTAGAAATCGCATCACACACACACACAAATACATGCACACACTTTAATGGATGCCACCCAAGGCACCAGCCCACTCACCACGCTTCGCGCGTTATCTAGTGTTCCGCTGGCAAGCGTCCACGGACTGACTGGCGCCATGGCTTTGCGGTTCCAGCGGTGATGAGTTGTCGCTCGTCCAGCACACTGTACCTGCGTCGTGCGTCTGTCGTTCCCGGCTCGCTGCACACTGACTGGCCTGACAGTGAGCCAGTGTGTGACAGTGACCGCCTGACAGGTCCCAGACTCGCGAGTTAAGAGACTGGACAAATTGGGCGGTTGGCTGTTGATGGGATGGGATGAACCGTTGCGTGCCCTTCAAGGCACAAGCTCAAGGCTCAATGCAATATCATCCCCTTCTAAGGTAGCTGGGGGAATGGGGGGGGAATCGCCCGTCCACACTGCCACCCTGCCCCTCTGGGATCCCTTGAGATTCCTTTTGTATAGACGAACTTGACATGGCCGTGTCGGAGAAAGATGAATGAGGCGCCTTCAGAGCCCTGAAAGCCCCAGGGGGCCTCCCAGCTCAGCTCCCTCACCTCACCCAGGCCGCACCGGAGGCCAAAGTTTGCCTGCACTCCATGATGCGCTCAGGGACCGCACTCGACGGAGCCCGCTGAGAAACCGCCCGCCCACGCTGATTGGACCCCTGTGTCAACGCCTCTACCGTCGTTCTGTTTCAGGCCCTGGTGCCGGCCGTGGCGGTCCCTCGACTGCCCCTGTCCCGCGTGCCTGCGCAAGCGGGTCCTGCCAGAAGCCGCCCTCCCGGAGATGGATGAGGAGGATCATCCATCACTTTACGCCTTTTTTGACGCGCCGGCGCAGGGAAACGCATGATCAAGGCGTCCAATTCAAAACCCTTCGTTCCTTCAGGCTTTGCTTCGACACCCACAGCATCGACATCGCATAGGGGGGATCGCAGACAGGGCACCTGCGGCTGCTCATGAGTCGTGTGCATTCTGGCTGTCGATTGACGAGGTGCACAACCCCCCCCAGAACCCAGCACCGCCTACGACGCCCATAGCACGATATGCACCACCAACCCTGGCACCACCGTGCGATTATGCTGGTGCCAGGGCTCGGCATCGGCGTTTCTCGCTGAGCTGATCCCGCTGATTAGACGTTAGACGCGCAAAAGACATCACGGGGTGTACATGTGCGTGAGTATTGACTGAGCCACAGCAGCCATTGCTTTTGTCCTGTGCATGTGCGTGTGCGTCGACATAGGGGGCCAATCTCCGTGTACTATATGTATGCCAACAACTGAGTCAACTACTTACAGTACGAAGCAAAGCACTCCGTCTTCGGCAGTCAGCAACTCCCTCTCAGAAGGAGTCAAGGCTCCCCCTCTCCCTCCTTGTTGCCTTCTCATCAGGCGGGGACGCTTTAATTCAGCTTCCATCAATCGGACGCAGCAGGGGGAGGCTCAATGCGCTCAGCACGCCCAAGCCCACCCTGGGCCCTAGTCACCCAAAACTGCCTATCGTGTTTTAGAATCTTGCTTTTGCTTTAGCCTCAGCTACGAATAGACTTATGTATCTACCTCGCTACTACTATGTACTGTACGAAGCAGTATGTATCTAATGTTCAACTTTTCGACCGGAGTTGTGCTTCTCCTTTCTTCTCTCCAGTTCAGCTTAGCTCGGCTCAGCGCTCCAGCTCTCCAGCTCGCCCCGAGTTTCGCAAACACCTGTGCGCGCCGGCACTCTGGCACCCAAACTGTTTACACCGGAGCCAACTCATCGAGCTAAAATCGCCATTTGTTTTGATTCACCACTCACCCACTCGACTGCTGCCACTGCACCAGTGGTCCAGTGTCACCGAATCTGACTGAGACCTGCACCTGCGCCTTCGCCTTTCGCCTGCAGTCCAAAAAGGGATTCCCGTGTTTGTGAAGCCGATACCTCGGCAATGCCCTGGGTCACCTCCTAGTCCTCGTCCATCGAATCATCGTCCTCCTTCTCTCCCTCGTCGCCGCCCTCATCCTCGCTGTCGCTGCTGTCGTCGTTCTCCACACCGACCAGCCGGTCCTCATCCTTCCCGCTGTGATCGGGGACCCTTTGCGCAAAGGCCTTTCGGACTGAAGCGTTGGTGCTAGTATCCCACACGTGCATGGTTCCCTTGCTACCTGCCACCGCCAGTCGGAAGGCTACCTCCGGATCGGGTGCAAACGTCGTCGAGAAGACCTTGCCGACATCGAGGTTGCGTGAGACAACCACAGATGGTCCCGTCGCCTGGATGTTCCAGAGCTTCACCGTCTTGTCCGTCGATCCCGTGGCCATGAAGCCGGGAACCACGGTGTTGATGTCAAACGCGGAGATGGACTCGTCGTGCGCCTGCAGCGTCCAGACCGACTTGGTCGCCGTGGGATCCGATGGCGCATTTCGGATGTCGTGGTAGTGAATGAGGCCGTTCTCCGTCGAGACGAAGAAGTAGTTCTGGTCATGGGGATCCCACCGCACATTCTCGACATCGCTCTCCACCCCCCATCGGGACGGCTTTGCGTCCGGCGCTCGCATGTCGGCCGCCACAACAGTTCGGTCGTAACTTCCGCTCAGCAACACCGTTGACTCAGCTGCATGCCACGCCAGGGAGCACACCTTGTCAGTGTGGTAGGTGTACGACTTGGCGCACTTGGTCGTGTACAGATCCCACAGCTTGACAGTCTTGTCGGCTGACGCAGAGGCCAGCAGGTTGCGGTGCTTTCGGTTCGCCGCCAGCGAAAGAACCGCATCCACGTGGAACTCGTCGTTGGCCTTCTTGGCCTTCTTCTTCTTCTTCTTGGGTTTGTCCTCCGCATTGCCGCCCTGGCCCAGGATGGCATTCGGGTACATGCAGTCGATGGTGTCCAGGTCCCAGATCTCAATATCGGGGTCCATCGTGCCGATGGCCACGAAGTTGCCCGTAGCATCCTTGTCCACACCGGCCTTGTTGACGGGCAGGTCGAGCCACTCGACGCAGAGAGGGATCGCGGGTAGCATGATGTCGTGGTGCACATAGAGGTTGTCTGCCTCATCCTCGTAGACGTACACCTCGAGGTGCGCCATCTCGTCCTCTACCTTGGCAGACAGGATCAGGTTGTCTGTGGCCAAGACCTGGAGGTCCTCTCGATCCTCGTCCTCGTCGTCGCGGTCGGCGTTGAATGTAATGTAAGGATCCTCCTTGTTTGAATCGTAGTAGGTCAGTGACTTGACGTTTCCGAACATGGCCATTCCCTCGCCCTTGCCGGGCGCAACTTCATCGTCGTCGTAGTGTTCCAGGTCGTACTCTTTCAGGTCGTCATCGTCAATGGGAGCCCTGGTTGCGCTGGGTTAGTTATTGTGGGTGTTGTCGAACGAGATGCACACATACTTGGTTTTCTTAGCAGGCTTCGCACTGTCAACCTTCATCTCGTCATCCTCCTGCTCTCCATTGCTGTCCTTGGCACCGTCTTCCTGGGCTTCCTTGAGATCTTCTTCGGCGTCGTCTAGTTGGAGCTTGGCAAGACCCGCTATCCTCTCGAACTCAGCCTCGTCTAGAGTGTACTTTTGAGGAAAAGGCGCAGCGAAGCCCCGAGGGACCCATTGCGCGGCTGTGATCATCGACATTGTGAATGTCGAATATGGGTATCTTGCTGGTAGACAACCTTGCGCCGCTTGGTGGGCGCCAGATAAATTTCGACCAAAATTTTGAAGTGGGGGTTATCGATAAGAACTTTGTCGGATAAACCTCGTGGCTTGATTTCCCAAACATCATCCTTGACTCTGTTGCTCGGACACTCGTTCGGTTCGACAACACCATATTCAAGACTGTCGACCTGTGAAAATATGGCTGAAGAGCGAGAGTATGAAGGGTATAACCCCAAAAGGAGGCGGTTAGAATCTGTGCGCCCACAACCCAGGTTTCAAAATGGATCGCGTGGCTCGACTCCGCGCGCGCAGTCGCACTACGCGCCTACACCTCCCCGAAACCCTGAAGGACCCGCGCCGACGGATGAGGACGACAGGGCGCTCGACCGAGATTGGTATGGAGGAGATGAGTTTGGCGGGCACACCTTCGGAGACGATTCGCACAACCCGTTCGCTTCGTACCAGATGTCGGCCTGGGAGAGTCAACAACAGGAATCGGCGCGCGCCGAGAAGATGACGAGCCGATACGACGCCCGAAGAGAGCAGCGACAACGAGAAAACGATGCTTGGGAGACGAACCGGATGCTGGTGTCTGGTGTTGCGCAGCGGCGAGATATGGCGACTGATTTTGACGACGACGAAGCGACTCGAGTCCATCTCCTGGTCCACGACCTGCGACCCCCATTCCTCGACGGACGAACCATCTTCACAAAGCAGTTGGAGCCTGTGCCGGCTGTAAGAGACTACCAGAGCGACATGGCTGTCTTTAGCAGGAAGGGTAGTAAGGTAGTCAAGGAAGCGCGCCAGCAACGAGAGCGACAGAGACAGGCCCAGGCAGCCACGAGCATAGCTGGAACTGCACTGGGAAACATCATGGGTGCCAAGGAAGAAGACGGAGACAGCGCGCTGCCCGTTCCGGCTGAGGACGATATGGAGAAGGTCGAACGCAAAGGCAACAAGTTCAGCGAACACATGAAGAAAAGCGACGGAGCCAGCAACTTCAGCCAGAACAAGACCCTGCGGGAGCAGCGAGAGTACCTCCCCGCCTTTGCAGTGCGCGAAGAACTCCTTCGGATCATCAGAGAGAACCAGGTCGTCATTTGCGTTGGTGAAACAGGCTCCGGAAAAACGACGCAGCTGACGCAGTTCCTTCACGAGGACGGTTATGGAAACACTGGCATGATTGGTTGTACTCAACCACGACGAGTGGCTGCGATGAGTGTCGCAAAGCGAGTCGCTGAAGAGATGGATGTGAAGCTGGGGAGCACAGTTGGTTATGCCATCCGATTCGAGGATTGCACCAGCAAAGAGACCGTTATCAAATACATGACCGATGGTGTCCTCCTCCGGGAGTCGCTCAATGAGCCGGACCTGGACAAGTACTCATGCATCATCATGGACGAGGCGCACGAGCGTGCCTTGAACACCGATATTCTGATGGGTTTGTTCAAAAAGATCCTGCAGAGACGCCGGGACCTAAAGCTCATCGTCACGTCTGCGACCATGAACTCGAAGAGGTTCTCCGACTTCTTCGGAGGTGCGCCTGAGTTCATCATCCCTGGAAGGACGTTCCCTGTCGATGTCATGTTCCACCGATCACCGGTGGAGGACTATGTCGACCAGGCCGTTCAGCAAATACTGGCAATCCATGTTTCCATGGATGCTGGTGATATCTTGGTCTTCATGACCGGTCAAGAGGATATTGAAATCACCTGTGAACTTGTACAAAAACGACTCGATGCCCTCAACGATCCGCCGAAGCTGAGCATCCTACCAATCTATAGTCAGATGCCCGCGGATCTTCAGGCCAAGATCTTTGACAGAGCTGCGCCCGGTGTCCGCAAATGCATTGTTGCCACCAACATTGCCGAAACCAGTTTGACAGTCGATGGTATCAAGTATGTCGTGGACGCGGGTTATTCCAAGATGAAGGTCTACAACCCCAAGATGGGCATGGACACGCTTCAGATCACGCCAATCTCGCAGGCAAACGCCTCCCAGCGTTCGGGACGTGCCGGTCGAACTGGACCCGGCAAGGCATTCCGGCTTTTCACAGACAAGGCCTTCAAGGAGGAGCTGTACATGCAGACGATCCCCGAAATCCAGCGCACCAATCTCTCGAACACCGTCCTCATGCTGAAGTCGTTGGGCGTCAAGGATCTGTTGGACTTTGATTTCATGGATCCTCCCCCGCAGGACACAATCACAACCTCCATGTTTGATCTCTGGGCACTCGGGGCGCTGGATAACCTCGGTGAGCTGACAGACGTGGGCCGCAAGATGAGCGCCTTTCCGATGGATCCGTCCTTGGCCAAACTCCTCATCACGGCTGAAGAGTACGGGTGCAGCGAGGAGATGATCACCATCGTCTCGATGCTTTCAGTCCCCAATGTCTTCTACCGGCCCAAGGAGCGACAAGATGAAGCCGATGCACAGCGTGAGAAGTTTTGGGTGCACGAGTCGGACCACTTGACCTATCTTCAGGTGTACTCGGCTTGGAAGGCCAACGGACACTCAGACGGATGGTGCATCAAGCACTTCCTCCACCCCAAGTCTTTGAGACGAGCCAAGGAAATTCGAGAGCAGCTCCTGGACATTGTCCGGATGCAGAAAATGAAGCTGTCGAGCTGCGGCATGGACTGGGACATCATCCGCAAGTGCATTTGCTCCGGCTACTACCACCAGGCCGCCAAGTACAAGGGCTCCGGAGAGTACATCAACCTTCGCACCAACCTCGGCGTGCAGCTGCACCCGACCAGTGCCCTCTACGCCGGCCACCCGCCGGACTACGTCGTGTACCACGAGCTGATCCTCACGTCCAAGGTCTTCGTCTCGACGGTTACGGCCGTGGACCCGCACTGGCTGGCCGACCTCGGCGGCGTCTTCTACTCCATCAAGGAGAAGGGGTACTCGGTGCGGGAGAAGCGCATTACCGAGACCGAGTTCAACCGCAAGATGGAGATCGAGGCCAAGATGGCCGAGGACAAGCGCAAGGAGGAGGACCGCAAGCAGGCCGAGGTGGAGCGGTCCCAGAAGAAAACCAAGGTCGGCGGAGACGGGAAGAAGTTTGTCACGCAGGGCGCCGTGAAGAAGCCGGTAATTAAGCGTCGCGGGAGAGGGTTCTGAGCGAATCTGTCAGTATGGAGTTTTACAGTATATAGTACAACATGATATCATGCCGGGTTTGGACAAGTTCGGCCTTCATCTCGGTGTTCAGTGCCGGATCTCAAAGCTGCTCTCTCCCTCTACCACGTCGCGGTCCTCCCTGTCGAGCCGGACAACCCTGGCATGTCTCGGACCATCGTCCACATGCTTGAAGAACTTGGCCATGGCCTCGTCGTCGCCCTGCGCCTCGCCCTCGACCTGTCCCGAACGTCAACGAAAAACGAGCCTTTCATGCGCAGGGCGTGGGGAGTTTACCTTGTTATCAGGCGTGTTGCGGCACCATCCTGTGATACCGTGCTCTTGAGCCCTCCTGCGGGTGAAGTATCTGGTTTCGAGTCAGAAGCGATTCGCCCGTCGGCGCAAAATAATGGCATTTCGGTACCGGAAGCCAACACCTGCATGACGTCAGCCGTTGCGCGCTCTTGAAAGGAAGTGTAGGATCGTACCTTGGACAATTCCACCGTGGGCTACAAAGTAGATCTGTATATAGGTCAGCACCATTAGAATATTTTTTCCCGGCCAAGATATCATACTCGTTTCGCCATAACGTTCAATTCGCGTATCCGCCAACACTGGCCTTCAACCGTGACGCAGAGTGTTCGTGAGTGAGTTTGGAGGGGCAAGGTGGGATGTCGGCTAAGCCCCGGCCGGGAGATAAGATTAGTACCCCAGGTGTCTCAGTTGATGTCACTCGCGTGTCCGCGCCAAAGACTGGACCTCACCTTCGCCTTCTCGAGTCCTTGTCCCTCCGCCACCGCGTCTTGCTTCATCCGCTGCCGAGTCTTGCTTCATCCGCTGCCGAGTCCCTCGCCATGACACCCGCCACATAGGCTATTAAACACGAAATAGCCCCCGCCGCGAACCTGATGGAGTCTTCTCCGGCCGCCGAGCCCGTCGTTCGCTTCCGCGCTGGCAAGAAGCGCAAGGCCTACCGCCAGCGCATCGACGACGACACCGCTGTCGAGTCGACCCCGAACAGCCTCGACGGAAGATCCCCCGATGTCGCCGCGCCAGCCGACAATGACGAGGACGACGAGTCCAGCGTAGCAGCCGCTCTCCGGTTGCGCAACGCGCGTAGAGGCCGCCTCCGCGGCGTCGCCTTCAAGAACACCGCCGCCAAGCCCGACGACGAGACGTCCGGCGAGCGCGCCCTCGTCCTGCGCGACCCGGACACCGCGCCCGAAAAGGAATCCGGCCTCAGCAACGTCGGGAACCGCTTCATGCACCAAACCGGGCTCGTTGCCGACATGAACGACAAGCACATGTTCGTTGCCGCCCATACCTCCCCCTGCGCTACTCGACTAATCATTCAAGGATGGAATACATAGAGTCCCGCTTATCTAGCCGCGCGAGCGCACCCAGTTCTAACACACAAGACGCCCCGTCCGCGACAGCGTCCGCAGCGACCGCGAAGGTCGCCGCGCCCGGCCCGTCGAAGCCGGAAGGCGGGCATGCCGTCATGCAAGGCAAGCTCATGGAGATTGACCTCGGAGACGAAGCGCGAGACATCAACGTCGCGCGGACGGAGCGCTTCATACAGCACGGTGGAAGCTCAGTGCCCGGGGAGGACGGTGCCCGGGGTCGCCGCGCAAAGAAGCCCCGCCTCGGCCGAGATGGCAAGCCATGGCGGCCCCGGAACCGTCGTCCCAGTGATGCCATTATGCGAGACCAAATCGTCGAACAAGTCCTACGTGAAAGTCGACGTACGTCTTTCCCGTCCCTCCCCCCTTGCAGTCTTTATCTGACCAAATTTGTTCTAGTCGACGTCTACGAAGCTCCTGTCGACCCATCCTCCAAGCCCTCCGGTACCGATGGGGATGGCGCAGCTGACGACCGGCTGGCGGAGGAGTTCCGCCGGCAGTTCCTCGACGACGTCGCACAGCGCCAGCTCAAGAAAAAGAAGCCAACGGCCCAGGCGGCGCGCCCCGGAGCCGAGGATGTCCTCAAGGGGCCTAAGCTGGGCGGCAGCCGCAATGTACGGGCTGCCATGCGGGACTTGTTGCTGAAAAAAGAGAAGGAGGGAAAGAAATGAGACATTCAAGGCGTTCTTGCTTTTGCTATCAATATATTCAGACTGCACTGGGCTAGTCGCGCGTTTCTCCATAATCGATGCGAGACACACATAAGTGTCTCAACGAACAAGTTACCGGGCCATTCATTGTGCATGATGCCTCCTCATGCGAAGCCTATGCGTCCAATAGCCCACATCAGCCTTTCAGTCTCCGTGCTGCTCAACCCTGATGCAAATTGGTCACTTGTTAGTTTAATTCTTTCATTGACTACTTAGCCCGTAATGATCGATGGTTCGTGTCGTCCGTATTTACCCAAGACCCTAGTCCTTGTCCAAGAGGTCATCCCAATTCCCAACCTATGCTATATCAATCAAAACTCCTGTACCCAAAATCCGTATAAAGTTATCCCAAAAAGGCGAAGAAGAAAAGCCTCATAAAAGAAGGACCGAAAGCCGCCGTGCACTTGGCGTGCCGGGCCAAAGCTCGATGTCTTGCTCACCCGCAAGAAGATCAGCCGGCATCGTACTTTATCTCGCGCCGATTGAATGTGTCGTCCCGTGTCATTCCCAGATAAAGAAGGAAAAAAGGAAAAAAGGAAGAAAAAAAGAATAAGCAAGAATGTGAGTCTCAAACGAAGAGCTCTCATCTGATGTCGAGCTGGAAAGGCTTGAACCGCCCGCCAATTGTAGCACAGCGGGGACACTTCCTTCTCGCTCCATGCTCCGCCATGAGAACTTCAACACAGGTTGGACAGAGTCCGCAAATACATTCAGTGCATGCATATGAATCCTTCAGCAGGGAGAAACCCTGGCAAGCAGCGCAGTAGATTTGGATGGTCTGCGCCGAGTACGTTGGCGAGGAGTCGGACAGGCCTCGCGATCCCATATGGAAGTTCTCGCCGCTCTCCACAGACGGGAACGGCTCAATAGCGTCCTGCGCATATGAAGGTGGCGTAAGCGCCTGCTGAAGAGGAGATGCTTGGTAGTTTCCTGGCTGAAACTGAGGCTGGTGAGAAAATGGTGGCATAGAAGCTCTGTGCATTGAAACCGGAGATTGAGGGACCTGATGGCATGGTTAGCAAAGGCATCTTTGGGTAAGGAGGGCTGGCGATAACATACAGGTGTGCGATCTTCGTCAATGTCTCCGGCAGCCGAGGCGGCCTGGTCAGCTGCATCAATGAGGTCTTCCCATCGTTTCCCAAAGTCTGCAGAGGGTTCAGCTGAAAGAGCCTTCCGGTCATTACCTGGTCTATATCGCTCGTCGTTCTGAATTCGTCGTAGCCATTCCGTCGCAGTTCCTCGGGAGTTCTTCTTCTTATGGTGAGCTTCCCTCCCTCGCTTCGTTACAGACTGCTTGCGAGGTCGGTTTGGTCCCATTGGCCGTTGAAGAGGTGGAAGAGTGGAAGACCTTCCAGGAGGTGAATTGGCCAAGATTGATGGGAGAAAATCGCGCTGCCGATTGGTTTTGGAAGAAGAGTATGGGTCGCTGGTGATATCGTGGTTTGAGAGGTTGAGAGGGGGCAGTTCAATAGATGTCCGCGGTCTACGTCGCCCATCCAAGTCCGAGTAGTATTCCTAAAAGCAGGCCAAGCTGGTTAGTCCATGTCGTTCCGGGGTGGCGGTGGTTTAGTTATCGATAGGGGCGGGGTAGCGGAGCTTACACCATCGAAATCCGCGTCTCGTTCATTCTTGATGCCATGGAGCTCTGCCAGAGCTGCTGCTGCACTGGCAGTACCGAGCATGGGACCAGCAGGGGCGCCGCCGCCACTACCAAGGTCGTCTGCATGCCGGGGGGTGCCCGGATTGCTCGACTCATCTCGGTGGTAGTTGTGACGCTCGTGAAAACCTTGAAGGTGGTCAACGGGCGGGGGCAAGACTGGCTGAGAGTGGGACAAACCCTGAGCAGTGGGAGTTGAGCTTTGATCGGGATGGCGACGCTCCGACGGCGGGGTATTGATCATGAGCAGGAAGCTCTCTTCGGTGGCGGGGAGCTTTGAGATGTAGTGCTCGGGGTGCGCTCGGCGAATATGCTCCTGCATGGAGCGGTACCTTTTTTCCTGTAGTTCGCAGCTAGGGTTAGATTCTGGACGTTGCCGGGCGTTGGAAAGGAAGCGGGAGCGCAAGCAGATGCTCTCGCGGCTCGTCGATAGGAAGTGGTGAGACATGACGATAACGCGAGACGGGGACTGCTGCAGGGTCCGGGGTTTTTGACAACGAGCAGCGGGAAGCAGACAAAAAGGAAGGACATGAGGAGCTTACACCGATGCATCGCTTGCGACAGCTGGAGCCATCCTGATTGCGGAGGGGACAGACTACCTCGTTATTGGAGTCTGTGATTGAGAACGACGAGGTTAGGGACGATCGAGGCGGCATCTTGACCCCACCATGCGCAATGCCTCGTCGGTGGGGGGTGGGTGGTGATAAGAAGATGAAGAGTCGAAAGTTGAGAGGACGAAGGGTTCAATTGGCGAGATGATAGCTGGATGAAGCTGGCGCATTTCAAGGCGCAGCTCGAGGACGGCGGCAGGAGTTGCCCTGGGTCATGGGCGGTGGATGTGTTACAAGAGCTGTTTCGAACTGGGCTAGGATTGGCGGTTGCGAATGGATGTTGACGGGAGCAAAGCTGCTGAGGCGGATATGTGAGACGTCGACAGTCGAGAGTCGAAAGTCGGGAGCCGAGATACAAGGTGTAGAGAGGATGCCAAATACAGATGTAGAGACAAAAGTCGACGGATGGAAGTAAGGGAAAAGATCGGAGGAGGAAAGGTAGGGCCGGCAGATAGGAAGCGAGGAGGAGGGAGGAGATGGGTAAGGTACCTTGGGTGGCAGGTGCGAAGTACAGAGCCCGTGGGGAAAAGAGGAAGGCAGGGCGGAGGAGCTAAGATGGAAGGTAACGAGACGGAAGGTGGGAGGCGAAAGGATGCATTCGGGTAGGGCGTGTGAGAGAATTGGTGAGTAATAAGAGAGGGAGCAGAGTGAGAGCAAGAGGGCGTGTGTGTTGTGTGTGCGAGAGTGTGCGCGAGAGTGTGTGTGCCGCCCAGCTGAGCTTGCCGTACCTACCAGGTAGGTAGGTAGGTATTTTAGGTAGGTCGAGAGGAGCTTTCTCAGTGCGCTCACGCCCCGGAACCAAGCGCCGGGGCCAACGCCGGGGCCAGCACCGAGACGAACACCGAGACGCGCGGAACGAGCCAGGAACAAGCCACAGGGACAGACGCTAGGCGATTACTACGGAAGAATGAGGACAGAAGGGATCAGAGCAAGAGGAAATACAAGCCAAAGATAGAGAGGGTGGGAGAAGGCGAGAGAGTAATAATAAAAAAACTGGCCGTGGGAGGGCGTGTGGGCAAAAGACCAGACGCCAGGAGTGCTTGTCACTCGACGGCGACGGACGACGGGCGACTGGCGACGGTTGACGAATCTCGAGAGACTTGGGGGGACTTATTGGCGATCTGCTCGAACGACTTATCGCTGGGGGGCCAATGGCATCAATGAGAAGCTTGGGGGTGCGGGTACAAGAGCTGTGCAGCAAGTCTTCTAGGCCCAGGCGAGAAGCAAAAACCTCACGCTTCCCTGCGCTCTCTCTGGCGTCGGATTGGGGGACGGAGGGGAACCGGACTTTGACTGGGGCAGGGAAGCTTCTTCCAAGCATCAGCCGCCGCAGCAGAACAAAAGCGAAGCAAGCACGCAGCTAAGCTACCAGGAGCATGGCGGAAGCATGCAAGCATGGCAAAAGAGCACTGGAGCACTGGAGCCCTGGAGCCCTGGAGCCCTGGAGCCCTGGAGCCCTGGAGCTGGAGCCCTGGAGCACTGTAGCGGGCATGAGCGATGCATGGAGCGAGCATGGAAGCATTAGCACCACGAGGGACCATGGCCCAAGCGCCCGTCGTGAGCAAATCAATTGGCTCCCATTGCAATGACTCGGAAGGGTGGTGACGGCGGGTGGACTCTCTTGGAGGGGATGGGTCGCCGTGGGTGGCTGGCAGTGGAGCTGATACTTGCTTTCCAGGACGGATGGAGGAGGGACAAGACCGACAAGCCTCGCAAGAGGTCAAACGGAGGTGGGATGGGGCCTGCACAATGGCTCGCCGTCGTTGTCTGGCGCCATGGCTCGTGGATCTGAAAGGTCTGAAAGGTCTGAAAGGTGAAAGGTGCGGCCTGCTGCAGGTCAGTGAAGCTACCCAAGCGACAGGGGGGAAGCTCCATTCGAGGTGGAGCTGGCAGCTGGGTCCCTTGCTGAAGGTCGAAGGTCGAAGGTCGAACGAAGGTCAAAGGTCCGTGGGCCCTGGCTGAAGGTCCCTCCTCCGCCTCGCCTTTCCAAGTTGCCAGAGCGTGTGCATGAATGAGGAGCCAGGTCTTTCCGCTCTAGGTTCGCTTTTCGCCCTTCTCCAGGATACCTCTCCAGGGTACCTCTCCAGGATACCTCCCCAGGATACCTCTCCCTCCAGGCTCTCTCCACCAGCTTGACCGAGGCGACCAAAAGCTCAGCTAGCTAGCTAGGTACCAAGGCAGTCCTGAACCGCATCCGTCCAATGTCTCGCCTTTCTGCGCCCGGTCGGCCTCGTCGGCAACCCGGGCGAGGAAGGCAACTGACGCCTGGCACTTCACTTCACAGCACAGCGCAGCACAGGATTGGACGGGATGGGCGACTGGTCCGGCCGCCGTGGCCAAGAGGTCGGCGGGGCCGAAACCAAGGTCAACTGCCACACATCCTGTCCCTAATCCAACTCCGGCTGTTGGCCATCACATGTACACCATCCGCGCCGTTTTGCATGACTCTCGCCACGAGCTGGACCATGGGACCGGAGCTGCCACTGCTCAACAGTGAGGCCGAGCTAGAGCTCGAGCCATACAAGGGTTAGTCAGGAGCGTCAAGAGCTGGGAATCTCAGCGACACGGCAGTGGTGGCGTTGGGCGCTGCGGTTCAGCGGTTCGCATCGAGTCAAGGTCGATGTCGGTGCCGGAGTCGTCGCCGCAGGGGCGCCGAATCGCGTTGCAAATCGGGGAGGGGCGTGAGCTTGAGGTACGGCGCAGCCGGTGGCGATGGCGATGGCGACGGCGATGGCGAGCAGTCTTTCGTGCTCGCCGTAACCCATGGCCTATACCTACAGCCCTTGATCCTGCAGGTGAGCACTGTGTCTGAGAGTGGGAGGGACGTATGTAGGTTACAGGTACCTTCAGTGGTGGGTAGGGTAGCTCCAAAGCGGCATGACTTTGACACAACGAGACAGGCAAAGCAAAGCCAAAGCCACCGTTCTGGGTACACAACACCACACCCTCGGGTTTGGTGAGGGGACGGTGACATCACCGGCCAGGGGGGGCCCGTGGCCCTACGAAACAGGGCGCACGGGCGAGCAAAGAGTCAGGAGAGATATCGCCTCGCTTGCGGCGAGCTCAGATTCAATCACCGGTCCGTCAGTGCAGTACTAGGCAGGCGGTGAGGGAGCATGAGGCTCTCAGGAAATGGATGGATGGATGGATGGATGGACGGGTGGGCAAATGAACTGATTCGGTCGGTCTTGGTAGAGCAGAGAGTACTTGGTCCTTGGGGGCCAGGCTCCGGAGAGCAAGTGTCGCGAGACCAACCAACCGAGGTCATCGATGATAAGTCCGGCTTTATTCTCGAGGGCGGTGACCCCGCGCCGTACCGCCTAAATCGCGGCAATCGCCAGCGGCTGTGTCCCCTGCGCCCTAGCGTGGTTGACGAGCTTTGGGGTACGAACTCCGGAGAGCGATGCCTCCCAAGATGACTCTGGCAGGGCAGCAGCTAATAAAAAGGCTCCGGCAACAAAAGTGGACGGAGGGATTTGGACTCTTTGGAGGACGTGGGAGTCCCTGTAAAAGTGTGGAAGTTTCGAAGTGGGGGGGCGTGTCAAATGACCGGCGCGGGAACGGATAAGGATAAGGTCCAAAAAGAATTCTCTCTGGTCACTCCACCCAAGCTGGGAAGCATTGCACGCAACGATTCCTCTTTTCCTCCGAGGTCAGGATACCGAGTTGGGTACCTAGGATAGTACTTATCTCCAATGTATTTGCCGGCTGTAACATTTTCAACCTCACCACACATCCACAGCCCAGCCGAGTAAAGTACCCGAGATACGTGTACTATTAACTGGCCCGGCAAGGTCCCTGACCAGACCTGCCTGACCTGCAACCCGCCGGTAAACAACAACCACAGCAACCAGCTCTGCCAGCTTTGCCAGCAACCCGGCAACAATCAATCACAGCCGGGATGGCAGTTGGGCTGGATGGATGGATTAGACGGGGCCGGATGGATCCTTTTCGGAGCTTGGGCGGAGCTTGGACAGCCAAAAGAAACCATCCCGCTTCATCAAAGGCCGCACTCTACTCGCTGCTCCCAAACCATCTCCACCCGCTCTTCTTATCCTTGCCGCGATAGCCAGTGAGCCGCTGCGTTGGACCCTGGTCCGGGGCTCTGGATATGCCGATCATGTGCTCGTCAGAATCGGTTCGGTCTTGTTTCTCGTCTCTCCTGGCTGGCTGCAGAACTGGGCCGCGGGGGAAGATTCTTACGGCTGGGCGACGTTTTCATAGAGCTTAGAAGTTAGGTCTAGGTCTGTGTTCGCAGTGCGGAGCTGTTTCTGGCAGGCACTCGCAACCGGCTCCGCGTCTGCTTCCTGCCCGGCCGCAGAGGCCCGGCCGGGACCGGTACGGACACCACCGACTGGATTTCTCTCCCCTCAATTCGTAATGAATATACCATCACACTGGCATCACACGCTCTGGATGCAGACCCAGCCAAAGTTTGAGAATCCAGTTTATCCTTCAGGCCCGCAACAGGATGTTGTTTTCCTGACATAGCTATCTAGACGAGTGCCTAGACAAGTTAGCCAGGCAACAACACCAGGGAATAGGTCCAAGGCGAAGTCGACGACCCATCTCTCGCATATCTACTACGTCTTCAAGCGAAACCATGACAAGGCCAGTGTCTATTGTCACTACACAATATTTCTTAGCTATCAATACCGTGGCACCGTTTTCTTTCTTTCTTTTATTTTACGATCCCCTCCAGGACATCGATTGACTGGCATGTTCACATAATGGGTGCTTAGCACCGAGTTCAGCCAGCCCCATATGTCAGGAATGTGGTTCCCCGTTTTGGACCCCAGAATTCGAATTTATGATTTTTGGTATATGTTCCCGTCCGCGTCTCTTTCACGCAGCCTTGGACTCTCGATACATCATTATGGACTGGCACGGTGGTCGTGGCTGTTTCCATGATATCAGAATGCCTCATCCGTGGCTGAGACATTGCCCGTCGAAGTTGACGGACGCAGAAGACAATCGTCCAGGTCGTGTTGGCTTGCGTTTGCGACGAAAACTACATACACTTGCTCTCGCTCTAACGGCCGGATCCTACTGTCAACCGCGCCACGGGCATCCGGGCACGCTGTACCGCCCCAAAGCACGCATCGATGCGCGCCTCGATTCGGCTCCCTTGCCACCCAACTCTAATCCCATAACGGTCAGCTTTCGTGACGCCCTGATCCATCTCTCTGCTTCCGGGCCTGCTTCTCTCTTGCAGTTTCTTATCAAAGCCTCTCTCTGCCAGTCCGGTTCTCAAGACGAGCCTCATCTCAGTCTTTACGCCGATAACAAGGCCATTTGGACATCCAGGACTATGGTGTAGCGGTTTGCGCCAGCCAGCCCTCTTGTTCCCCAGACGTGGCATCCGAATCAAACATTTCAAAATGTCCTTGAATATCCAGCAACTTAATGGCGACGCCTCGTTCCTGTTGAGCCTCGAGCCCATCACACCAAACCCAGGGCAACGTCCCTTTCGGATCCTTTTGGACCCTTGGATCCCCGGCCCGGTACTTGGCGCAGACCATGAGTTCTCATCGACGAGATATGATCGTGAACAGACACGTATCTCATCGGTCCGAGATCTGCCCGAACCAGATCTTGTCATCATCAGCCGCGACAAGAATGATCACTGCAACAAAGACACACTTAAGCAGCTGCCGCGGACCAACACAAGAACCCTGATTCTGGCTGAGCCAGCTGCTGCAAAACTCATCCGCAGCTGGAAGTACTTCGAAAAGGACAAGGTCCTGACGCTGGAGAGATGGGAGGACCCCCGTGTGGCTGGACGAGAGACGACAACTCGGGTCGTCGTCCCTCCTCATACCCCTGGGGGAGACCCCGGAGAGGTCACCATCTCCTTCATCGCTCAGAAACGAGACCGCTGGCGTCTTCATGCCGCCATCGGCATCACATATCGCCCTCCACCGTCTCGCCCCTTGTCTTTCTACCGTCCTCTCCTCACTCCGCCCGTAAGCCCCATATCGGCCACATTCAAGATCAGCTCCAGGCTCCCCTCGCCGCCTCCCGTCTCCAACTTGAACTTCTTCAAACGCCAATCTCAAGATGTCACAATATCTACATTCCCGCCGCCGCCACCGGTTTCGGTGACCCCCTCTCCTCCCGGGACCCCGCAGCTCACACGGGTTCGCTCTCATCGCTCGACCCGCTCCATCGTCTCCGTCTCCGAACACGCCCGAGACCGCTCCATCTCCATCATCTTCTCGCCCCACGGCATCCCCTACCAAGGCCTCGAGCCCTACGCCACCACGCATCTCGTCACCGAGGCCGCCCTGCCCCTGACCGCGCTCCTCCACTGCTTCGATGCCGTCCCCGAACCCTGGTGGCGTCCCGGCTTTGTCGACTCGGCCATCCCCGACGGTCAGAGGATCGCCGCGGCTCTCTGCGCCAAGGCATGGGTCAGCGCCCACGACGCCGGGCGGGATACCCACCAGGGCTGGGCGGGCAAGATGGCGAGTAGGATGGCTCGAACCCGTCGGTACCGCCAGAGCCAGGCGCGCCCGGAGCTGGACCCGGCCGCTTCGGACAGCAAGAAGAAGGCCCCGCAGACGGAGATCATGTCTCTCGCCGCCGGCGAGGAGGTTGCGCTGACCTGTGAAGGTGTCTGGGAGCCGCCTTCATCGGTTCGGCGCCTAGAGTAAGCGGTTGTCGAGGATCGAAAATCGGGGAGGATAGCTAAAACGCAGTCTATGTGGAGACTAGAGCGCGTCGAATATCTCCTAATTGTTATACCATTCTTTCGTTTTTCGATGCACCAGATATGCCAGGTTCCCGAGATGAGGAGGGCACAGGATTGTCTTGGCTGCCCACGAGGAGTTGCCGGTGACTGGTCCTTATCGGTCTGGTTGGGTATGCAGGGATAATGGGGTACTTTTATTGTTCAAGCAGAGGTGGATGCCACGATACGAGAGACAAGTATAGCTTTGTTTATAATGCTTGATTTGTCGAAGTAATAAGCCTTCGTGTCTAAGTCAGGACCCGCCGCCTCGACCTAGGGTATCATCCATCTGTCCATCCATCTCGACTGTAACCTGTTTCATTTCATTTCCCCAACATCGACAGCGGTATGCTATGCAACCTGTCCAGCCCCTAAAGAGACATGAAACCCCTTCCCATGACGTCGTATGCTGACGGAAATCCGCCTCAAAATCTGCTCTCCAATTCGAAGTTCCCTGGTTTTAGCTTGGTTTCTTCACCTTGCCCATTCGATTCAGCGCCTGCTTGTTTGGCGCCTACTTGAGCTGCTTGAGAATCTCGGTCAAAAAGTCCTCAAAGCTAAGGGTGATGTAGCCGTCGCGGTCATCGTCGTACTTCTTGAAGACGTCGGTCATGCGCTTCAGGGAGATGCAGCTCTGGACAAAGAGGTCGAAGCTCATGACGCCCTCGTTGCGCTTATCGTAGGTGTGGAAGAGGAGCTCAACGAACTGGGGACTCAGGCGGTATCGGAAGGCGACGAGGGCGTTGTTGAACTCGGGGAGGGAGATGTTGCCGCTGCGGTCGGCGTCGAAGCGGTCGAAGAGGGTGCGCCAGGAGGCGAGGAAGGACCAAAGGCCGCAGAACTCCTCGAAGCCGATGGTGCCGCTGCGGTCCGAGTCGAACATGCGAATCATCATGCGAACGGTGTGGGGGTCGAATGAAGTCCAGTCGCCGTTGACGAGGGCCGCGGAGAGCTCGCGCTCTGAAAGATGGCCGGTTCCTAGGAGATGGTTAATGGGGCTGAGCTTGAGCTTGCGGCTGACTTCCCCGCTAGGGGCGAGGGCGAGGGCATCATCGTCACGACGCACCATCTTTGTCTACAGCCCTGAAGAGAGGCAGGAGTGAAGGGTCAGATCCAGACCCGTCGGGTGCGGGCGAGGGCGGCGGACGGGAGTTTAGGGTGGGACGGCTCTGCAGCACCGGTGGCCGTCCGGCGGTGGGGACCGGGGGCGGCGACATGTGGCCGTAGCCGTATGCCTGCTGCTGGCCGACGGAGGAGGAGCGGGAGTCGCGGTGGACGGGCTCGGGGTGGTCATATCGGGGCTGTTGCTGCTGGTAATGCTGTTGCGGTTGGTGTTGCGGCTGGTGGTACTGCTGTTGGGGTGGTGGTCGCTGTTGCGGCGGGGGTTGGGAGTTTATCTGGCCGGGTCTCTACGGCGCACGAAGCAAAGGTCAGTTTCCGAGGAAGCTTCGCGGGGTCTTCCTGTCCCGTTAGAACAGCAAGGAAAGCACGTACGGGCTCGGGCTCGGCAAATCTGGGAGAGGCGCACGGGTTAGCATTGCTGGTTGTTGACGTGTGACGCCTATCGCAGACTCGCAGAGCCGCACCGGCGGGCGCGCAGGCGCAGGCGCGGCGGGGGAGGGGGAGAGAGGGGCAAAAAAGCTACCTGGGCAGAGCATCATCGTCGGAGGGACGGTTGTACGCCATGGTGGGTGAATGTGAAGAGAACGAGGAACTCCTCTTTCCCTTGTTTGGCGCAGCAAAAGATTGATGGGGTGAGGTTTCGAGAGCGAGTGGGTGAGTGTTTATGGAAAGTTGAGGGTTGTAGTAGTGGTAGTGGTAGCAGCCTGGAGGGATAAGGCAGGTCAGAATGAGGAGCGAAACGCGCGACGCTTGGAGGGGAGGAGGACGAATACGTCGTACTCCAGTACAGGGGAAGGGAATTGCGCGGGGCAGTGTTAAAATGCCCTGTAAGAACGGAAGGGTAAAGTACAGAAGGTACCTCAGTACTGGAGCAGGCTCGGGCTGCCCTGGGCGAGGCCTTGTCATCCAGATCCATCGCGGGCAGTGCCAAGACATGTGGCGTGTGGCGCATGTCGCACGGATCCGGCTTGGGTCCGTTGCCGCTGTTAGGGGGGCTGCAGGCGGTACGCAGCACAAGTCGTTGGACCACCATCCCCCGGGTAGAAAAGCGGCGCCGTGCGGATCCAACCTTGAACCTGACCCTCGCATTACGTCGTCAGGCTCAGCTTTTCGTCAGGCTGAACCAGGCTGCTGGGGGGTAAGGTAAGGTAGCAAGTAGGGATGGATGGCTTGGCCTGGACTTGGCCGGCCTTGACCGAGTGTTGGCTTGATTAAACCCTCGTTTCCGGCTGCAGAAGCGAGGAGAACGGGAGGAGCAAGCAAGCAGACAGGAAGCAGCTTGCGCCTCGCGATGGCACATTGGGGTTGTTCAGCTCCTGGTCAGCTCCGCCCGAGGGTGAGCCCTGTGATGAGCCCTGTGATACGACAGGCACGGCGGTACGGCACGATGCAAATCCGCCCGGGGCGCGGGATTGGGGAGGCTTGAGACTCTCTCTCTTACTCAAACCACAGACTCGAGTCGAGACCTCAGGCTTGAGCTTCTAGACTTGCCAATTGAGGCTGAGGAACGCATGCTAGAGCCCGCTTCTGCTTCTCCATGTCTTCGACTCAGACAGCCACTTCGGGTCCACGGCACCGAGTGCTCCCAAGTCCCAGTGACTGCTATGTACAGCCCGCCTTGTCAACCCCGGCCAAGGATAAAAAATGCACTGCGAATCCCTTTGACTGGACCCTTGATGAAGAATGCCCGGCACAATCGGTGGGGCAGCAGCCCGCTCCTTAGGGCTCTGGGGACGAAGGGGGGGCTGACTTACAGCGCCCGACGTCACTGGAAGGGGTCGGGTTCCACCTCCCAAGCAATTGCTAGCAGTGCCGCGATGCCGGGAGCACCGTGCCCAGCGTTTGCTCTGCTAGTTCCTGTCTGGATTGTCCTTGTGCTTCTGTGCCCTTGTCTTGTGCTGGCTCCTGTGGTACTGTGCTGCTGTGATGCAATTGCGCTGTTGTGCTGCTGTGATGAATTTGGTAGCACTACTATCCGTATGTATCTAGATAATCGCCATGGTCGCTACGGCGGGCTCGAGAGGAGCCGCCAAAGGAGCCCCCTCATTGGTCGCCGGTCCCGAGCACCTCATCGCCAACGCTTCGAATCGACTGGTCCATCGGCACCTTGCAGCCAACCCAGACAACTCTCGTAATCCACCACAACCACCACAACCGCCAAAACCACCACCAGCTTTTGGCTCTCCCCTCCAGTTCGATATCCCGAATCGTCCGGCTTATCAATCCTCCCCCGGAGTCCGACCTTTCTCATACACGTTGGATACTATATTTACAACTTACCTCTATTCTCAGCCTCGTAAGCAACCCCAACTAGATCTACACTGAGTGAGCTTTATAGCACGGGTCCTGTTCTTTCTCTCCCATCTGCCGCTCTCAAACAAGAGGCACATTAATAATATCGTCAAGTCGTCCGTCATGACCGCCGACGCCTCTCCTCCCTCCGAGTTCTGGCTATACGGGTACGGGTACGTACAACTCACCAGGCCCTACAACACCAACCGGTGCTATTAAATTGCTCTCCTTCACTCACCTAACCCGCAACTCCTTGGCCCCCTTACCACCGAGTTCTGACACTCACTTACCTCTCGATTGTATCTTGTAGAAGCCTAATATGGAAGCCACCACCTCACTTTGGTAAAAGCGCCCGCTCCCGCTTCCAGCCCCGTACGCCCTGACTGCTAACATGCTGTCCCGTCCCCAGACACGAGGATCCCCGGATACGTCACCGGCTATGTTCGTCGGTTCTGGCAGGTCTGCATCTCATCCGTGCCCCTTCTCCTAATTGCTCCGGCTGACTTGTGTGTCCTTGTAGGCCAGGTATGAAAGAAACGAAGCCCATCAGTCCCCAGTCTCGGACTAGACGAGCAACACGAGATGTCCAACCTACTGACATCTCTCTCCGTTCTTCAAGTCAGGACCATCGTGGTACCCCGGAGGCGCCGGGCCGCGTCGTCACCCTCATCGAGAGATCCTACTGGGAACAGCTGACCGACCACCACGACTCGGCCCCGGAGCGGGTCTGGGGCGTCGCCTACCGCATCATCCCGGACAAAGTGGCCGAAGTCAAGGAGTACCTCGACATCCGCGAGATCAACGGCTACTCCATCCATTACGCCCCCTTCCAGCCCGCCGACGGTTCCGATCCCATTCGCACCCTCGTCTACATCGGCACCCCCGACAACGAGCAGTTCGTCGGCCCCCAGGATCCCCAGAAGCTTGCTGAGCACATCTTCCACAGCCAGGGCCCCAGCGGCCTCAACAAGGACTATCTCCTCAGCTTGGATGTCGCCCTCCAAGACCTGGCCCTCGATAGCGGCGATATCCATATCAGCGACCTGGCCCGTCGCGTCAGGAAGCTCGAGAAGAACTGCGAAGACTCAGAAAAGGTTCTCAATCCAACCCCGGCTGATCACAAGTTCAGACAAGAGGCCAGTATCGAGGAAGCGGAAGAGATTGAAAAGATAACCTCATGAAAGAAAGTACACGCGCACACATACAAGAACAGATACACACGAGAATACACACACACACACACACACACACACACACACACACACACATATACGCACAGATACATGAGCACACACACGCACATGAGTGAATGAAACGGATAATGAGGAAGATGAAGTCCTTGCATGCTCCCTCAACCTGTGCCCTTCCCCATTCGTCTCTTCCTTGCGTTTCCTTCGTCGCAGTCGTCATTCCTGACCAGCCGCCGCCTCTGTTCTTATCCATTAGACAGACAGTATAGACCAATCACGCTCTCGGGCACTTGCAGCAAACTTCCATCACTGTCGTAAAGAGAAGAGGGGAAAGGACATCAACGAGTGAATGAAGGAAACAAGGAACGAGACACACACAAAGGAGAAAAAACAAAGGTCGCGATTCACATCCAAATGATTCAGTAAAACAAGCACAGAAAGTCAGACTCGGCCGTGTTCCATCCGCGGCAACCGCAACAAAACGTCGTTAATGGTTTGGCTGCCCTTCACCACATTTCAACCGAAGTATCCGGGGTATAATCTTGCATCAAACATGCTCACCGATGCTTGATCGTTCAGTCATACAAAGGATTCGCAAAGCCAGGTGCCGAAATTCGTCCAAGTCATCGATCCTCAGCGGTTCCCATTTTCAAGTCTCCCCCTTCCCCTGATAGTGTCGGTCAGTAGCGGCGCATGCCACCTATGACCTTGTCCTAGCCATCTAGTATCCTCGGCCACCCTGGGGAGGCTGTTGCTGCGCAGGAGGTTGCTGGGAAGGGTCGGAGTAGCCGCCGTACTGCTGGGGGGCTGCGTATCCTTCATCAACATTAGGTCAGAGAGTCATGCGGACATTCATATTCATGCATACCTTGGGGAGGAGCTCCGTATCCGCCGGGCTGCTGCTGCTGCTGCTGCTGCTGCTGAGGATAGCCACGGCCGTACTGCATGGGAGCGTACATGTTGGGGTTAGGGGCGTTGAAGCCAGGGCCGGAGGGAGCACCGTATTGCATAGGCGCGTTGTAGCCTCCTCGGCCACCGCCAAAGCCGCCGCCACCGCGGCCACCACCGAAACCACCACCACCTCGGGGGCCGTTGTCGGAAGCCTTGTCAACGCGAATAGTTCGACCGTCGAACCTATTAACGATTAGTTTCCAATTTTGGCTCGAGGCGGCAAGTCGGCCAGAAAGGAGGGCGGAGGGGTTCATACTCGACGTTGTTCATGTTGGCAATCGCCTTCTGGGCATCCTCATCCTGGGAGAATCGGACGAATCCAAAGCCACGGCTGCGGCCAGTATCGCGGTCCTTGACAACGACCTTCAAGTGTTCACGGTTAGGGACAAATTCGTGGCGCAAAGAAGAAAAAAGGGAGCAGGATTCAAGTGGGCGGCGAAGAAAGGCCTCTCTAGGCGGCCCACATGAATCCCAAGGAGCGGGCCAAACAGCGGGTGTCACATACAGCTTCCTCAACAGGGCCGAACTCCTCAAACTTCTGGCGGAGAGTAGTCTCCTCGGTGTGCCATGCCAGGCCACTGGGTTGTGTCAGCGAGGCTCGCGGGCCACAGACGCGACTGATAGAACATACCCGATAAAAAGCTTCGACATGATGAAGAGGGTGCGGGGGGTCTGAGCCTATTCAAATCTCAACTCTGATTTTTTTCCGTAGGGGCGCAAGAGTTCGCGGGGTAAATGTTTCGTCGCAGAGAAATGACGAAGAAAAGATGCAGGATGGAGAAAAAAAAAGCTGCGCAAGCTCCTCCTCCTTAGTTGAGAAAAACGAGACCGACCACTTGGGCGGCTGCTCGCTCTCGCTCCCCCGCGTGAGAGCACGGTAGCATGGAGGCCGACTCCGCCTCGCAATAGACGCGGCAGGGTGCGGAAATGGTCGCGGGGCACTGCATATGAACGGAAGGGGGCGTAAAATGCGGGAAGACAAACCTATTTTTTGCGTTGGGCAAACTGTGCGACGATCACGATGAGCGTCGAGGGTCGAGCGAAGAGGGACAGGATAAAAACCGGCTGGTGATGTGGAAGGGACGGTGGAGGGGTGAACACAAGAGGGCGGTTCGAAGGGGGGGAGCGATGATGAGATGAAGAAGGTGGAAGGTGGAAGGTGGGAGGTGATGCGGGCCTTCTGGGAGCGGAGATGTGGCCGGCGAGGTTATGTACCTATGCAGGCTGCAGGACGGGACAAGCCTGTAGGGAGACCAACTAGACTGGGCTACTGGGAGGTAAGGAGGTAGGG
>JABSTB010000741.1:0-26508 GCA_013756995.1 Neonectria neomacrospora | reverse complement strand
GCCTCCCCTGTTGCCGCGGGACGCTCTGACATGGGAGCGCGATAGGGTTCCCGAAGACGAGGACAAGAACCAGAACAGCGGGTATAACGACGACGAGGAGTTTCTGGACGACTAAGAGGAGGATGAGCAGTAGCAAACGGTGCTCGAGCCGCCGATAAAAGCCAACTCCCTCCGCACGAACACGGGTCGCCACCGACCAAACCATATCGCAAGGCCCCTTCCGTCAGAACGGCAAACCTCAATGGGTGGATGGGCGAAAGCCCACCCTCTTCTCATTCCTTGATGGGTGAAAACTCGATTCCTTGGTAGGTGAAAACCTGATTCCTTGGTGGGCGAAAACCTGACTCCTTGGTGGGTGAAAACCCTTGGGCTTTGACCCTAAAACGTCGTTGGTGCCTCAGCATCCGGTCGCCCCGAGTATCTACTCACCTCGCCAACACGAGGCAGTGGTATCAGGGAGCGGGTTCGATTCCCGCGCGATATCTCATAACCCAGTGGAGTTGAGGGCGGCCCAGCCATTGCCTAACAAAGCGATGTCTAAGGTGATTTGACCATGCGGTGTAATTATATTGACACATTCTTAAAGTTCTGTTAAGACCAGCTCTTTCTAATGTTAGCCGGTCTGACAATACTCCACAAGGCTTCGGGCAAAGAGACTAACGGGCACTCAAAATCGGGAAGTGTTTCAAGGCTATTCGGGGGGCGCAGAACACACGCATGACCGAGGAGGACCACGCCAAGTTTGTAAACGACAAGATCGGACACACTCACAGGCAAAACGCTTCACCACAACAAACAGCGATGGTGGCTCCTCGTTGGAGGACCCTGCTGTAGGCTCACTGTTGTCTTCGGTCCGTCCTTTTTGAAATTGACTCTGCTCCTCCTACAAAAAATCACCGTGCAGAGCAGCTTTTCAATGCGAGGTCTTCGGGTGAGTTCCTCTTGGACGATTGAATTTGCGCGCTGCGTCAGGCCGATGCCATTTCCAGCTAACATACTGATTCGCGAACCATTCCATGCCTGCCCAATTCTCTCAAGCATTTGCGACTAGAAACCCTCTATTCTTCTAACAATACCATTAAACATGCAGAGGGAAAACCAATGCGACCTTCCACTTCGATCCTCATCGCCTTCGAAACGACCTTTTGACCTCGACTTCTACATCAGCCCATTCTGTCATTCTGCCGCGCAGACCGCCTGACCACGTCATGAGCCGTGACGCGAGATTCACTCACTCACTTACCCTTTCAACACCGTCAACACATTCGCAAGTATGATAGAAGAGATTTTCTCACGTGCAAAATTCAATCTCGATGCCCTTCTGTCTCTTTCGGGAGCCCTTAGAGGCCGGTCATGCACGTGCGATTTATCAAAGGCACCGAAAACTGGCAGCCTAAATTGGGTTATCTTTTCTCTTTTGATGATGGGACTGAATGGTTCTTTCGATCCCCACGCACAGGTTCCAGTGCGATACTTTCTGATGGTTCCGCTTCCAAGATGTTAGTTAGCGAAGCTTCTACATTGAAGTATCTCAAGGCGAATAGCTCGGTTCCAGTTCCAGAGGTATACTCGTTTAGGTAAGCTTTGTCTTCCTGTATCACACTCAGTTTAGTATTGACTTCTCTCAGTGGATCGTGTGATAATGATATTGGGGTACCATATATCCTCATGAGCAAGGCCTTCGGTCGTGCTCTATCAGAATATGACTGGACCGAAATTGCTCGCCAAACACCAGGATACCCATTACTACGCCCACTTCTGCCTCTCTCAGACCAGTGTAGAGAGAAAGCTATGAACCAACTTGGGGTCATCATGGCATAGTTGTTAGGGATTCACTTTAAACAAATTGGATCAGTTTTCGAAGATTCCAATGGCGACTTCTCAGTCGGGGAATGCCTCTCCCCAGTACTTCTATGGCAATGGAGGGACTCGCTTGATAGCGTAGACCGCGGCCCCTTTTCGATTGAGAGCCAGTATTTAGACTCTCTTATCTCGGTCTTTATCTCTCATGCTAAAGAGCTTTCACTCTCGCCTCACGCCTTTTTTGCACCAATTCCAGACCATTCTGAATATCCTAATTGGACTAGCTATACATCGGCAGTGAGCCGATGGAACGACTTTGTGGCAATCAGCGAAAAGCTTGAAAATAGCAAGAATCGGCTTTCTTATTGTATCGCGGGCCAATTCCTGCGCGAAATGATTCCTCATCTTTCCTCTGCCAATGTTGGGTTTACACTCTCCCATCCGGACCTCCATCTTGGCAATATATTTGTTGACGAGAACTTCAACGTCACGTGCATTATTGATTGGGGTTCTACAACAACAGGTCCCATTACTGAGCTGCTCGCCACACCAGGACTAGGCAGCTCATCATCGCCACCCTCAGAGTCGCTCATCGCTGCCTTCAGGTCGGGATTGAGCCAGCGATCCCAAATCGAACCAGGTTGTTGGGAGAGAGCCGATATGATGTGGCATTTCTATCGTCTGGTGCGCATGCTTTCCACACAAGACTACAAGCTCTTTCGAGCCCCATTCAAACTTGTGCACCAGGCGGATGGTGAAGGGGCAGACGTTACTCAGCTATTTCACGAGCGAGCTGCGCTGGATGATTAACAGACGACTCCTTGCTGAACTGAGCGAGGACGACCTCTCAGGGGAGGATTTAAAGCAGGAAGAGGATGCCGCATTTGGCAGCGGGAAGGCAGATGCGACTAATAAACTTGCCATTGCAAGGAAGCTGACGGTGATGTCGGAAATCAATCGAAGCTTTCTCGCGGACAAGTGGTTGTGGCAATGGATTCAAGTTGCATTAGGGCAGGCTGACTCTTGAAGTTCTCCCGGCGGAACCACGACCCAGGCCATGGCCGGGGGGGCAGCTAGAACAACCCACCAGCTCGTAGAAAGCATCACATGGTGAGTGCACGAATCGGCCGTATGTGTTGGATACCCAAACATCCTTGCCCTAACATAGTTAGCTACCTCAGCTATCAACACAACCCGCTTATAATTAACTATTAGCAGACAACGCAACCCCCTTACTTAGTATCTGACACCTAATCTTCTGCCCTTAATTCCTGTCTAAATTATGATTACAGGCCAACTTGTTTCAAGTCAGGCACACTGGCCTAGAGCATATCAGGAGCGCACTCTACAGTACGCATGGACTAGGAATGCAGAGATGCAATTCTATGCTGTTCCCAGCCGCGACGCTATGGATGCGAGTTGAAAAAAAGTCACTGAAGTACACAGAGAAGGCAAGTCGCCATCTCCACCCCCCGGCATCTCTCGTCACCGCGTCGTCCAAAAAGCGTCGGCTATCGGAACAGTCGTCGAGCATCCTCTGCCTTTTCTAGAGCAACCACGGCCCTTCCCGAAATCAAGGACCCCAGCGCAGGCTCGTCTATCCGAGTCTGACCTTCCTCTCGTTACTCCATTGCACCCTCGCCGGCTCTCTTTCTCTTCGAGGGACTTGCACTTCAACCCTTTCCGCCGCCCGTACCGACTTTACAAGACCTGTCCGTCAACGTCCTCATAGATAACCTCTGGGCTCCTGCTGTCGTCTACAACCATTAGCCGGGCTGTTCGACGCTTGTAGCCCGCGTTGATAAAAGGCTTAATACCAATGAAGATTGCTAACGCGAAGCGAGCGAAGAGGTACTTAGATGCTACGCCCCGGAGGTGCAGGAGCTGGATGCCATGGTGGAAGTTGGAAAATAAGGCTTGATCACTTGCAAGCACGTGGAGCGTATAGCCGAGGACTTTCTCCGTTAGCTCGTTACGAAAACCAGTCCCAGGTGCCCGAGGCTTTGGTACGAGGATAAACATGAAGCGATCAAAGCAAAAGTGCAAATCCACCTCGTGAGGGAAGATATTTTATCATGCGGACTTTAAAGTGCACCAGGAAAAGCAAAGCTCACATCCAAGGTGCGTGCTATTTTGTCCGCTCATCACAGAGGAGCATTTCAAAAGGTCAGTCCTCAGAATAAGCAATTATGCCATTAACCCTAGCCTAAATACACCAAGTCATTTATCTATTAGCTAAGGCCTATTAAGCTTGTAGTGGCCTAAAGGCCCTGACTGACAGGGTGAATTGCCTAACATTCTTAAGTCTATAAAGGACTTAGGGGATAACTTGTTATTGTCGGGCAACATAACTTGTATCTTAAGGTATCTAAAAAGAATTAAGGAATGTGACGTCTCTCGCGCGGGGCAGGGCTTTTGAAATGCTCCTCCGTCGACAGTGTTACTAGCAATACCGCCCTCATCTCGCGGAATAGAACACGGCCGGTGTCAGTGTGAACACAAGCAGAACAAAGACAGTCCCCGGTTTATGATTGGCAATTGAATAAAATAATGATTTTCATCCTATGGAACCAGTCAATCAATGATTGAGGATTGAACAAAGAATGTTTCTGTTCTCATTAGAACATTGAATTAAGTATTGATTGAACAAAGCATGTTTCTCTTCTGGCTGAAACAGTTAATTAATGTTCAGCTATATTCAGACAGCACTAAATTTCTCAACAATACGATAAATAGGCTGGTCGCGCAAACTGTGGTTGAAGATATATCAAAGCATCCAAACCAATTCCATCTCCAAGCAGAACGACAACATCTCGACCCACATCACAACAAAAGAAATCTCCCAAGTACACCATTTTCATCATATTTCCAGATTCAAATCAACTCACGCGTTTTCAAATATGACTACCACATTCAATTCCAACAGTGAGCAGCTCGCTGAAAAGCAGGCCAACACCGCTCTTTACGAGCAGCTAGTAGAGCGCTACTCTCCCGCCCCAGAGACTACCTCCAAGGCGACTTCAATTGCCGGTAAAAACACCATCGTCGCCGTCCGAGTTCGACCTCGTCTTGAAGAAGAAAAGGCCCATAGCGAACCGCAGGCCGTTTTCATGCGCACCGGTGCAGTCGGCGTCGTCGATACTCATCAGCTCCGACGCAGTGTAAGGGACAAGCTCCCAACTTTGCAGGCAAGTTTCCCATTCCCTCTGATACATCTTACGTGGGTCCATTTACTAACTAGAGAAACAGACATCAACCTTCAGGACTGACCGAGTGTACGATCCCGAGACCACTACTGAGGTCATCTTCGACGATGTCGTCGAACCTCTCATCACCGAGGTCTGTAATGGCGGAACTGCAACTCTCTTCGCTCATGGCCAGACCGGCTCAGGCAAGACTCATACCGTCAGCCGTCTCCAGGGCCTCGCGTCCAAGGCCATCTTCGAGGGCAACAACAAGCTCGGCCTCCGTGTCAGTCTGTCGATTATCGAACTAGACGGTAACTCCGCTCATGATCTCATCGATGACAGCAAGCCTGTTGCCATCCTCGAAGATTCGTTTGGCAACACTCATCTCCGTGGCGCTCTCGAAGTCGCCATTCTGAACCCCGTGGCCATGGTCAAGTACATCGAAAAAGCTTCCGCTCTGCGACGCACTTCGGCCACCGACAAGAACAGTGCATCATCGCGTTCGCACGCCATCTGCCGCATTCGAATCTCGAGAAACGACAGCAACGGAATCGGAGAGTTGTATCTCGTCGACCTCGCAGGCTCCGAAGCTGCTCGTGACTCCATCGTTCACGGTAACCAGCGCCTCAAGGAGACGCGCGAGATCAACGCCAGTCTCTCGGTTCTGAATGCTTGTATTCGAGGCAAGGCTGAGGCTGATGCTGGCTCTAAGAAGAATGCCCGTGTGCCCTTCCGACAAAGCGCCCTCACTAGAGTGCTGAAGCACATTTTCGACCCAAATTCCGGCAAGGAATGTAAAATAGTTGTGCTGGCCTGCGTCGGCCCATGTCTCGAAGACCTCAATCCCAGTTAAAACACTCTTCGATACGCGGAGGAGTGTCGCGCCATGGTGGCCATGAAGAAGACCGTGGCGTACAAGCGCAACGTGCCCACCACATGGAACAACGCCCAGCTCAAGGGCTGGATCAGGGAGAATTCCGGCACACCTGCCGTCGATGCCAATCTACTGGCACCCTTCGAATCTGGTGCACAGATTGTCGCTCTCGAGGCCCGCGAGTTCGAGCAGCGATGTCTCAAGACAGCCGGCGTAACTCCTCACCAAGCCGCCGGCTTTCAATCGAAGCTCTGGCTTATGCACATGGACGCCAAAAAGGAGCGATCCGAGAAGCGGACCTCATCTGTTGACGAGGCCTCCAACACTAGAGGAACAAACAGTGAGGAGCCCGACGCCATGGCTCGTCTCGGCTGCTTTAAGGAGCGCATCCGTCCTGGCATGGTAGTCGAGTGGAGTCCTCGTGGCAATTTCCCCTTTCAGCAGTTCGACATGAACATTGCCGTTGTGCTTTCTGAGGTCGCTGCCGTGTCCGCCACAACTCGGGACCATTCCGGAGTACTTGCCGACACCTGTTCCATCAAGAACAAGAAGGGTAGGAGATACCTCTGCGCCCTGGTAACTCCCGGCCATACTATGGTGAAGTCGGGATACGATGTGCATCTGTGGAAACAATTTACGGTGGAAGTCAGTCAAATGACTCGTGAAGTCATTCTGACTTATGACCAGCAAGCTAGACATTACTTCATTCAGATTTAGACAGAGTCATGGAAGGTTTGGGATGTTAGGTAGTCCTTAATCGAGACTTTGACACTTTGTGAGCGAAGAAACAATTTGGCCTTTGTTGCAGGTGTAATATATGTGAAATTTGGCCATCGGGGAGTTGGCAGTAAATACGCCTGTGTTGGTGACGACAATGGCTTTCTGTATAAAATGTATGTCGACATTGCGTGAAGCTGACGAAGTGGAAACCTGTGTCCTGCAGCTGGACGGCTTCAACTATGACGCAATACTCCTCCTACCAGCGTCGCTTGTTCAGAGATCCCAAGTGATTTGAAAGTCAGTCGTGAAGGCCGTCGAGGTTGTCGAAGCCCAAGGTATGTGCTCCCCAATTTCCGGGCAACGGCAGTCGGGAAAAGTAGGGCTCATGACTTTTCACTCGGGCACTTGTTTTGTCTTTTTATTCACTAGGTGCGTACCAGGACTGCTATTTCTCAAACTCCCGGATAGTCAAGGCGTGAAGTTACCGAGAGGAGGAGGAAACGTTCCTGAGAGAGTGCCGTTCAGAGGAAAACCATTCTGTCCTGTGTGCTGCTGTGCAACATCGGTTGTTGTTTGGAGGAAGAAGGCCGTCGAAAGGTCGACAGGCGCAGTGAAGTAAACCAGAAGTGAGTGTAATTGCTTAGGCAGCTGAATAAGCATTGTTTGTTCAGGAGTGTTGCTAGGGACATGAGCACTTTTGCGAATGGTATGAACGAATACATAAAGGACTAAAGACTATGCATACCTAAGACTAAATACAGACCTAAGACTAAGTAATTACATTAAGTACCTAAGACTAAAGAAATGTAATTATGCCTAAAACTAAACATTTTATCCCACACCTTAGGTCATGTGTTTTGTTCGTAAAAGTTGTCCATGACCCGAGCAAAACTCTTGTTCAGTTTGTTTCTTTTCCCTGCCGATCTGCCACCGCGAGTTTCTCCGCCCCACTTTTTCAAAAGCTCACCCTAGTCACTTTCTCTCCACCACTTTCTCTCCACTCTCTCCACCACGCATACCACCAAACGGGGAGTGACCATGGTGAGTATCCCCAAGAATGCGATACTTCGCTTTGGTATTGTGACTCACATCTCGTCTAGAATCCCAACTTGGCTGCCGATGGTGTCGAAGACCCCGTGCCCAACCAGCACGTGTGTGCTTCTTCCAACGTGAATCCCTTACCTTTGCTTGTCACAACAGCAACCTAACATGTACATGGCAGACTGGAATTAGCGACGTGAAGTTCCACGACTTCATCCAAAGCTTGCACAACAAGGATGGTGGAAATCCAGACGACTGGACAACTCCCATCCATGGATACCTCACAATCAACGAAACCCCAATCAGCACGCCCAGTGCCGAGGCTGCGAGATTCATTAGTGGCCCTGGGAGTGAATCGTTGGACGTTTCGCTCGCCTATCATGGTGGCCCCAACGACTTCGCGTCGGCTCACCTCAAGCTGTACGCTCGAGGCCTGGGTCTCGAAGACGAGTGTGTGGCTCGCATTCGCATCTGGATGTGTCATGTCACCGATGTCAAAGCAGCCTACCATCCAGAGCCCAAGGCAGCTCTCGCGAAACTCGGCTCAGGACCCTAGAAGGGATCTGGCCAAGTAGTGCATTTTTTCATTACAGCTATTCAAGCTCCAGTCGTCATCCCATACGGTACTTGCAACAAACTCTTAACCCTCTCGAGAGGTACGAAGTTTGTCAAGCTGGTCAAGAGTTTGAAAGAGCTTACCGCATACCGTCCTAAGCAACCGATTGTCATCGAACTGTTGTTCCCGGAAAGAACTCATGAGTTTGTTGTTCGACTGCAAAACTACATGATGGCGCGCAAGGATTCAGATGTTAATATGAGCCCTTTAACTCCCTACTTCCTTCACTCACCCAACACCCGCACTCTCCCTGTTGGACATTGCCCAACCCCAGGGGATGAAGGCTTCCCGTCGAATGCGCATGGGACTCGCGCCACGCACTTCGTCGCTAAGCATCAGCATCTCCTCTACCACGTGGTGGGCAGCGTTTTTGACGCGAATCTCCGGTGGCGAGCAGTCGACGGACTTGATTCGCACACCCTCCAGACTCTTCGCGTTGAAGTTCACGCGATCAATTCCCTGAAGCACCCTCATTCGGCCAACCCGCAACCCTCTCTGCGGAGTCTGCGAGCCTACGAATACGTCATGGATTTTGAGCAGAAGACAGAAATAAATCTGCTGCAGGAGATTCCATCATTGGGCAAAGTTGTCGAAGGTTCAGGGCCCAGCTTCCTAGTTGGCCTCTTCAACAAAATGAACAAACCCATGCGCTCGATTCCTGCCGGGCTTCACTTTGTACCTGGCGTTGCCGGGTGTGGCAAGTCATTCCTGGCTGAATCGACTATCGTATTTGCGCAGTTCGGAGATTGCGCGGTCAACGTTACATCTCAGGATGCATTGCCAAGTCCCCAAAAGATTCTGTATGTGGTCAATAGCAACGCAGCGGTGGAGGCATTCACCGAGCGCATGATCAATACCTACCGCCACTTTGAAATCGAGAATGCGCCCGATGTTGTGTGCCTGTATCCCATGGAAGGGGAGGTGCGAGCTGCCTTCAAGCAGAGCCTTGGAAAGTTGGAACCTAGCGTGTTCGACAAAGTTGGCGCGGAAGCGGAGCGTGAAGCAACGACTCTCACAGATCATCTGCTGGCGACACGTTCCGTGCGCGATATGTCCCTCGATATGCATGATGCCCAGTCCAATGCTCACAGTGCCAAGCGTCGCAACATCGAGAGATCTTTGCACGCCGCGGCGCTACGAACCCTTGAGAAGGACCCTGACTGGCATGCAGAACTACATGCCCTCTTGCAGCGCGTCCGGACAAGTGACGAACTGGAGTCAGAGGATAGGGCTTACCTTAAATCCTCCATCAAGGCGTTCTACATGGACTACATTCACGAGTTCCACGGCGTTATTGTCACGACGCCCATCGGCGCTTCTGCTATGATCCTTCGTGGTGTGTTCAAACCTGACCTCGTTATTATGGACGAGGCAGAGACCATGCGGGAGCTCACGACCCTTAGTCTCATCGCGAACTACTCCCCCAAAGCATGGATCATCACTGGTGATGTTGCGCTGAAGCCGCCGTGTCTCGCAATGCAACACGATCTTGGGCAGGGCAAGACTACTAGCAACCCATACGCAGAGCAGATCACCACATCGCTGCTCGCACGTGCAGTTGAGGCTGGCGCGACAGGTCCTGGTCTGGTGATAAACCAACGCGCTTTCGGCACATCAATGGATGCTGCCAACCAGCTGTGTTACGATTACGTCATGAGACCCCGTCGTCGTGGTCCGGAAAATTGGCCAGCGTCTCTTAAAAGAATGCGGCAGTACGTTCGGGATCACATCCATTCCAACTTGCCCGAGGAAGGATGCAGTATGGTGGTCGAATTCGCTGGGAGTCAGGCGAGAAAGGTGACCACATCTCAAACCAACAAGATCCATCGCATCTGGACACTCGACAATGTTCGCAGAATCATCAATTCGGAGCTTACAGGCCTTGGGAAGAACGACGAAAAGCCCGCCGACATTCTGGTCATCTCTCTATACAAAGCCCAAGTCATAGAGTACCAGAAGGATATCAAGGAACTGGTCGACAACGGCGACCTGCAGAAAGATATCTACAACCGCCTCAAAGTCAAGACCCTCGATGACGCTCAGGGTGACGAGGCAGACTTCGTCTTCGTCGATTACGTTACTGTGTCCCATCCTGGCTTTACGGCTGAGGCCTTCCGCAGTACGCTGGCACTTACTCGAACGCGCGGCATTCTTGTGTTGTTGCTAAACCGTGGCACTTTCGTCGGTTACGAATGGCGCCCTGAATTTACCCAGCGAGCCAAGAATCTGTTCCGGATCCACAATTGGCATGCAACTCGCCAACTCAATGTACGCCTCAAAGCCTGTCTCAATTGTGAGACGCTCGAACACGCCACCGATGATTGCGGCCGGGATGGGACAGACAGTGCATCGAACGACAAGTGCGAGCGTAACACTTGTGGCGAACAAGGTCACAACGCCGCAACCTGCCCAAAACGAATGTGTGGTAACTGCTACGGGTTCGGCCACAGCGCCAATGAGTGTGCTATCGACATCATCTGCTCCCGCTGCAATGACGTTGGGCACCACTACTTTGCATGCCACAAACCTCGCGATGATGTTGCCTGCTACCACTGCAAACAAGCTCATACTCTCGTTGAGTGCCCTGATCGCCCCCGTCGCCCTGAGATAGAGGTGATCTGCAGGACGTGCAACGAAAAGGGGCACAAACGTGCGGCCTGCCCTCAGCGTGAGTGCAAAAGGTGCTATGAAAAGGGACACAGCGCCTCAGAATGCGACGTCTTTTTCTGCATTCGCTGTCATGATATCGGCCATCTTCTAATGGACTGTCGCAAACCTCCTCCCAAGTGCCCGCATTGCAGGGGTCCGGACAAGATTGAGGCTTGTAAGCGAAACAAAGGGGATTACTCCCAGCCTCCAAAAAAGCAGCCAAACTTCAAGATCAATCGGAACTGGAATGGTGAACGTATTCCGCTGTCGCAAGCCCAACAAATCATGCACGATAGCTTCCAGCGACTGAGAAACATGCATCCTGACGCTCCTGGTCGTACTTGAAACTATTGATGATGAGGGTGGTGATGGAACTTCATCTTGGAATGCCACCGAGAGTGGTGAGGGAACTTCACCTTGGATCAGTTCCGCAGCTGCAAATGTGGCTGGCTCTGCCTATGGAATCTTTGAAGATGAAAGCCCAGCTGGACCTTCTGGTGATTCTTGGTGGTTGCGATGATTGCGATGAAGGAAGGTTAGGTATGGATGTCATGCGGTATCACTGAAGGAATGAGTTCAACGAACGATCAACAAAAGGGGCAACCGGTTTGGCGGGAAGTGGCGGCGGAGGTTCTTTTCTATTCAACAAGTCTAATAATCGATTCAATATCAACTGATTGATCCACCAATTTATGTGCATGATTGTGATCTTGGCTCTGTGATGTGGATAGCCGCAAATGACCACGTTTTTCGCAGATGAAGAGCAAAGCAACCCAAAAGTCAGGGCGATTGCTTGGATGAGGTGGACTAAAGGAACTATGGGAATGTGTTTTCTCACCTTTTGCTCACTTTACCTCACCATCCCATAAGTTTTATGATTAAGTAGATACTGATTTTCTTTTGGGCGTGTTATGTCTTTTCTATTCACTGGGTGCATATTCTGACTTCTATTTTTCTGGCACTTGAATAGTCTAGACGTGAAGTTACTGAGAGATGGCAGCTCCGGCATTCACACCATGGGGTGAGATCATCCGTTCAAAGCAAAAGTAGGTAAACACGGAAGCCTGGAAAGGCAAGCTACACACAACCGTCTAGCACCACAGTATCCAAACACCCCAATGCATGCATTGATTATGACCTGTGATATTTGTTTAACTTGCGGTGAGCGGATGCATGCATGTCTATGGCTGCACATTTGTTTCCTTCGCGAATAAAGACTGGGGATTTGAGTGGTAGGCCTCCCACGTCAAGTAGTTCAAGCCTTGTGTCCCATAGGCAGTTACTATTGGACAGGCCAATATTTGAAACGCCGCAAATTTTGACAAGGGGCAGATGTTCCTGGGATTGTGCTGTTAGAAGATGATGATTCTCTCCTGTGTCCTGCTGTGCAACGTGGGGCGCTGCTTGGATGAAGAAGGTCGTAGAAATATGGCGAGAGAAGGAGCGAAATAAGCTGAAATCAGAGTAAGTGTCTGGAAGAGGTGGGTCGAAAGAAACTCTGAGCATGTGTTTGCTCACTTATTCACTTTGTGCTCACCTTTTTCTCACTTTACTTCACCATCCTCTGAGCTTTGTGACTACTCATCCCAACTTCTCCCACCTCTCTCTCCCAACTCTTCATCACAACTCTTTTCACCCTAACCCTTTATCCTAAACATTTGTCACAAATCTATCACTGAAAGTCTTTCCATTCCTGCGAGAACTTTCCAGGCGTCGGTGATGGTGCACACCAGTGCCCACGGCGGCGCGGGCTGTGCCCAAATGCTTGATTTGGGAGAAGAAATGATCGATTACCTCTTTCACCACATCTTCTTACCCCCAAAACTTCCTGGCGAATATGATGGCTCTGGCTGTAAAGAGGGACGCTTGATTGAACTCGTTCTGGAATCTCTCAGGTTGTTCCTCAAACAAGCACACGCCGACCACAGCACTGCCATCAAAGCCGCCATCGGCATGGCAGAGAACTTGAAAGCCGCAAGGGATAGCCCCGGAGGTTTGCAAGAAGTCGGTACGCAACGCGTATTGCAGCAGCTTTGTCACCCTGGTACACCTGGTACAGTCCCCCCCCACGTTTACCTACTGTGGTCGGGGATGCTAACGAGCTACACTCCTAGAAGCCAGTGTCGCCTTCCACGTTGAGTCTCAGAACGCGGGTGTGATCATCCGCAAGACAACCAAGTCAGTCGTTTTCGAAGTCTTCGAACTGTCTCCGACAAACGTGTCTGTATACAGCACCCGTGGCCGTCTGGTTCGCCAATTTCCAGCGACTGCGATTGCGGTGCCAAGCGACTGTTTCGAGAACAAAGAATTCCAGTCAGTCTTGACCACGACTCTGGTCAAAATGAGTCGTCGAACCGAGAAAGAAATGAGACCCAAGGCGAAGAAGGCCAAACAACTCCACGATGAAGACCGAGACACAATCGATCCGCGAGTAGTGTCCGAGTTATTGACCGGTTTCCTGCTTGGCCTTGGCGAGCAAATCGATGTTCCAGGCGTCTGCAAGAATACCCGCGAGGAAGTTACGTGGGATCAAAGCCTGCTTCCCTGGCGGCGATCTTCAGTGTGGCTTCTTATCCGTGTTTCGCTACAACTTACCATGAGTCGCGTTGCCACGGATTCCGGTGAGGCCTACAAGTCATTCATGACCTTCTTCATGTCCCGCATACTCGAAGCTACTGGCTACCGAGCTCCCGGGTGTGTTTTGCATACAATGAGAACAAAAATTTCAAGGCGTTTACTGAAACTTGACCATCCAAAGAACGGCTCATGGCTTGGAACGGTCCAACGCATCTTGTCCCGCACCGCAAGTGGACTGGATCGCCAGTGGCAACAGCTTCGCGAGAATCTAGAGCCGCCGCTTGACTTGGCTACCCTCCCAAAGCTCAAGATGAACGAGGACTTGTATTTTCATCTCCCGAAGTTGGACACATTTCTCTCGTCCATGTTGCAGCCCGACAAGATCAACCGGCTGTCACGCGCAAGTCCAACATCGCAGACCCAGACCTTTGGCACTGAATCTCTACCTCGCATTTCCAATCCTTCACAAGAATATTTGCCTTTCCACCTTGCCATGGTTGAATCTTGGGTAGCTATGAACCTGGATAGCTGGGTAACGAAACACATGCACGATGAGCAGACTTGTTCCGAATTGAGCACCTTGATCCGGAACTACCATGCAAAGGGTTGTACTTGGTATGAAGGCCGGCCTGAAGGGGCGTCACGCATGCATTTGGTCATCCTAGAGCTCTGGATTGCTGCCGACAAAGCTGCGCTCCATTCTCTCCCTATGTTGCGGGATTATGAGCCAGAAATTCCAGTTCAGGTCTACCAAGCATTGTTGCTCGGCTTTCGCGGGGATATGGCGAGACTCGCCCGTGCCGAAGAGTACCTCAGCGGGCGTCAAGATTTTATGAAGGCTCAGAATAGTCCGTCGGTCTTCATCTCCTTCGGTCATTCCCAATCATTGCCAGTTCGATATTTCTCGGAATCGTTCAAACACCAAGCATTGATGCAGGCAATCGAGGAACGAGCATCGGCAGAGAGAGCAGCCAAGGTTTTGGAGTTCATGAAACTCAAGAGCGAATACAAATGCCTAATGGAGCTCTACGAAGCAAACGTGTGTTCAAGAATAGAGTGGGTAGAGGATGGACTGACACACTACGAACACGATCCACGCTGCACCCGTTGCCAGCATCAGTCGAAAGCGAACGGTTTGAGCATCAACATACATGAGTGGCCACTGTCAGAAAATGAGCTTGAGGCCAAGACCACGGTTTTCGAGCTAGACGTCCCCTTTGCTTTTGAAATATGGCGAGATCTGACGATTTACCTCATCGATGACGTGCTCAGATGCGTCTCAGCTTCCCGTAAGCCAGCAGCCTCTTACCCCCTGGGCACGTATGCCGGACTCTGCGGGCATTCCAGACACGAAGGAGCGAGGAGAATTGGTCTCCTATCAGAGGTCAAGCCTCACGCGGTCACCCACCGGAAGAGCAAACCGATCAGCTCTGCTTCCGAATCGGATATTTGCCTCAAAAATGGCCTTCGTTTCCGGTACTTTGACGCAAGTCGACAAGCCTTTTTATCGAGTTTCAGCCACTCTCTCTATCTCTCCAAGCTCTGCACATTCAGATTATCTGAGAGCACAGATGCGCTGAAATGCTTCCTAGTGCGCAACCATGTCCAGCCAGACGGCGAGACGCCTAACACAGTCATTGCGAGCCAGTCCTCATGTCCCGATCATATGTCTTTGGGCGAGTTCAAAGCCTTGGCTTCGATGCCGTATGGACATCGGATACTATGGAAGAACATACTTATGCAACTGGCTATGCCGGGCGTGGATTTCAACAAGGCCGAGACTGCGGTATTTGTGTTTCAGTTGGGTCTCCAAGTTGGCTCAAACACCATCAAGACAGTCAACAGAAGCACTCACGGAAGACTTTCTGATGCTGAATTCGGTCGCTCGATGCTGGCCCGTCTGTGGGAGTCTGTGTCACGGATCCAAGAAAATTGGGAGTCTTACGTTTCCCTCGGGATATTCTCGTTCCTTGCGGGACGTCTCCTGTCACTGGCGGACCGGAGTTTGAAGGAAGAATGCCTCCGGCTCCTCAAGAAATGCAGAGAGGTCTCTTACCAGTGGCTAGTCCAACTGCGCGGAAAAATTCGCGGGACGGCGGACACCAGCCAGAGGAAGGAGTTTCTGCTGGTTCTGCTCGATGTCGGTCTCGTTTGCGCGGCCACCTTCAATGTGGACCAAGAGTTTCTCGAAGAGGTCCTGTCAGAGCCGCAACAGTCGTCATTGTTGGTTGAAGTCTCTGTCATCATCCAGAATAATGCGTCATTGAAGAGCACGACATGGGGCTGTCAAACCATCATGTATGACAGGTGGCAACACACAATGCACCGAGCATGTTCCGTCTTGACAAAGGAGGTTATTTCGAACCAGAATGCTTGTCTCGATCTAGCCATCACCAGATGTTGGCCAGCTTTTACCCCAGAAAGCGACTGGCATTTGGCACCTTCAAATTGGTATTGGTTCGAGACATGTTCTGGACAGCTCAAAGTCCATCTCAACATCCTGACTGGAGAGCTGCTGGTCGATGGCTTGCCACTTTCACGCCTCCCCTCTGACTATGAGAGGCATCCTCACTATCAGCGACTGTTCCCACACTTTACGTTGGACGTTATGCCAAGTCCCCTTCAAGGCATGCATTTCTCGAGTATCGAACCCTTTTCTGGCCATGCGGTCCACTTCGGCATGCAAGCAATTTCCGGAGGTAGTCCAAACTCTGATTTACTGATTCGCCTGAACAAGGGCATGTTATTGCAAGATCTGGTTCCCCATCGGCCTTTTGCTGAGATATTACCTGATGCATTTGCCAATGACTTCGTTCATTGGTATCAGCACGACGAAAGGACCATCGAGTTTCGCTCACTTCTCAATCCCTGGAATACGGAGTCTAGCAACTGGCGCCTAAGCAGGCACGGCTTAAAGTGGAAGCTTACGCAAGGCGAGAGCTTCTCCTTGATATCTCCAACAAGCAAGTCAGGCCAGTGCATTGCATCGATACTCTCTCCACTGGACGCCCCATTACGGCTTCATATGTTGTTCGATACGAAGAAGCACGGTCTCACAGTAAAGCTGCCCCATTTGCAGCTCGACTTCCACTTGAGATCGGGGGAAGCAGCAATTACCTCCAGACAATTTCGAGGCATGCAGATCGACGCGGACCAGTCGATTGGGACTTTAGTTGGTCTCAAGAGCAAATTGGTGCTGCGAAACACGCACGATCCACAGACCCGAATGATACTCATCCCCGAGGGAACCATTGAGTATCTAAAGAAGTCTCACAGGCTTCTTGATGATCATGTGGAGGCGACCGTGGCTTATGGATCCGCCGAACATGTGCAATCGTATTCAATCGACAGCCATCTCAAGCGGCTTGTTGATAACGATACTGTGCAAAGTAAGCTCTATCTCGCTTACCTTCACGCGCTCACATCCTATTGCCTGCCAGACCCTCTCTTCAATCGGACTGGTACAGAACAGGCGCTATCAATCCTCGGATCGGCATCGGTTCGCTCAATTGCCTGTTTAACCCAAGCTACCCTGGGCTTGCTAGAAGATATCGCTGCCCTGGCTCCAGCACGGTCTTTTTATCCTCGCCATGAGAGGGTTATGCAAGTTGTCAAGTGGTCGTCTAGTCTGAGCTTCCTAACACAAGACGGGCGATTCTACGAAGTCGTGCACGATACTTTTGAGAAGACACGTAAGATTGGCTTCTTGTACTCGAGCAGTTTCGTTGAGCCGATACATTTGACCCATGCTGAAATGGACCTTGTCGCAAGAGACATTCTTCGAAGCGCCAGTCGGCATGTATCTGGATTTGGGGCCGAGCGATTCACCTTCGAGCACGACAAGGTGTATGCATCGAGAGATTCTGGTCAGCAGTGTGATCGAGCTGTCCGTGCGAGAGAAATATCTTCCATGATCTATCAGGGCCATCAATCTCTTCAGCACAGGCCTGCGCTAGACCTCGTTGATGACTTGTATTCAGTTCTCACAAACGTTGGTGGCACACCGGCGTTGAGGAGAATGCCTTCAATTCATGAAATGGAATACGACTCGAAATGGCTTCTGAGCCCGAACACTTGTCTCCCGTCTCTATGGTGTTGTTTACATTACTCCTTTCAAAGCAATCGGGAGTGGCTCAACAAATTTCAGTTGATGATTTGGCTAGCAACCATGTCTTATGCCATTGAGAACAGACCCCAGATCACCCAGGCTCTGCTTGCGCTTTCTTCTCATCCGAGCTTTCTTCAGTTCCGCTACCTACGAGCACCAGTTTTCAGTTGTCATATGGCTACAAGATCCACACAATGGGTCTCGATCACATTGGTACAAATGCGGCAAAAAAACTCCACTCGTGTCCTGAGGTGACTCTACCGTCGCTACCAAATGAATCAGCGAAAAGGACAAAACGTCGAAGACAGCACGAATACCAGATCAATCGTGCTGGCCCAATTTCATCCTTCTGCAGCCAACTGAGGGAGCAATGGCCATGTGCCGAGCCCCAGCGACCAACAGGGCCGCTGATTGAGACATACATCAATAGCGTTAGCGCAATGTGTGATGTCAGACCCAAATGGAGAGTGCGACATGAGAACCTCCTCTTCAATGAGTATCTTGAGAAGTTTGTCGGCGCTCTGAAACGGATACCTTTGGCTAGTTTCCCTATTCGGCCTTTCTCAAAACCTGCCAAGCTAGAGCCTCCCACACGACCAGTCCGCTTTATGTCGATAAGCAGGTTATTTTTCGACCTTCCACCTTCCGAAGTTCCCGTACCCTCTCGCCAGATTCCGGATGACTTGATCCGAGCTACACCTATGCATGAAGGTTCCAGTGAGTTGGCTGGCGTTCTTAGCTTGCTCGATTGTCGAGTTAAGTTCAACTTCGAGCGCGGCTATCTCACGGAACTGCGGAGTAGTCTCTCAACCCTCCAAAACCACACAAATACTTCTCTGTGCCAAGTTGCTGATCTCGACAAATTGCTTCAGCAGCACTTGGAGCAATGTGTGATCCATGCTCAAGCCACCTACCACTCGCTATCGCAGGCTACGAGTGGTCAATCGCAGGCCTCTTCGGACGCTCCAGCTATGATCAGGGAAATTGTTTCTGATGCAAAATACTGGCCCAGGATCTCTCCGATCTTCTTCTTGCAGCAGCTCACGAGATCTCGGTGGAGCACTCTCTCCGACGCTTGGAAGAAGAGAATCGTCGTGTACGGAAGAGCTATTACTGCTCTCCAACAAGCCAAGCGATTGGTGCTCTTCCAGCATAACGAGGTCGATCTATTAAAGGAGCTCGAGAACCTGGGGCCCAAGGAATGGGACCCCTATGAATATCCAGAATGGCTCTTGTTTGAATGCGAGAGTGGACTTCTGATTCGGGAGGTACAGCAACAAATCGCCAGGCAAATGATAGCCCCACCAGACAAACAGAATGCCGTGATGCAGCTCAACATGGGAGAAGGGAAATCCTCCGTCATTGTTCCTATTGTCACGGTAGCTCTCAGCGATGGCTCCCAACTTGTGCGCGTCATCGTGGCAAAACCACAGGCCAAGCAAATGTTCCACTTCTTGGTGTCAAAGCTCTCCGGTCTCCTCGATCGCCCGGTATACCAGCTACCATTCTCGAGGGCAATTCGCATGGATGCAAGAAAGGTGTTTCATATTCACCAAATGATCGCTCGATGCAAGGATGAGGGTGGTGTCATGATGGTCCAGCCTGAGCATTTGCTGTCATTCCAGTTGATGGGCATTGAAAGCCAGATCGATGGGAATACCGAGGTTGCTAAGGAACTGCTGGAGACACAGCACTTGTTTGACAACAACTCCAGAGATGTGGTCGATGAGAGCGACGAGAACTTCAGCGTCAGGTTCGAACTTATCTATACACTCGGCCGACAGAGACCTATTGAGCATAGCCCGGAGCGGTGGGTCTTGATTCAGGAAGTGCTCGACCTGGTTGCGAAATTCGCGCCGGAGGTGAAAAGGAAGTTCCCTCTGTCCGTCGACGTCGACTGTCGACACTCTGCGGGATTCCCGAGAATACGCATTCTTCGTCCTGACGCTGAAGCCCTCCATCTAAGTCGGGTTGCCAGTCACATCTGCGACAGAGGGATCACTGGCCTTCCCCTTGCACGCCAGCCTAGCAGCACTAGGGCAGCTTTCTTGCGATATGTGATCACGTCAGAGTTGTCTTCGGAGGAAATTGAGGCCGTCGAAAGCAGCACTCTTTGGAACGAATCGACCGTCAACCACATTCTCCTCCTCCGCGGTCTGATAGCTGGAGGTGTTCTTGGCTTTGCATTCGGAAACAAGCGATGGCGGGTCAATTATGGCATAGACGCAAACAGAGAGAAGAAGACCAGACTCGCTGTGCCCTTTCGAGCCAAGGACAACCCAACACCACGATCCGAGTTCAGCCATCCCGATATTGTGATTATCCTCACTTGTCTGAGTTACTATTACGGTGGCCTTGAAGATAAACATCTCTTCGATGCATTAGGTCTTCTCTTACGATCTGACAATTCTGATCTGGAATACCAAGCATGGGTTACAACGGCACCAACCTTACCTTTGGCTTTCAGGCAACTCGGCGGCATCAACCTCCGCGATCGCATCCAGTGTACTTCGGAAGTCTTTCAGCATCTCCGATTCTCCAAGGGGGCCATCGACTACTTTATATCACATATGGTCTTCTTAAAGGAGCTAAAGGAGTTTCCACACAAGCTCACTGCCTCGGGGTGGGACTTGGGAAAAGTGAAGCCGAACCCTACCACCGGCTTCAGTGGGACCAATGATTCCAGATACGTGCTGCCGTTGAGTGTCAAGCAATTGGACCTTCCGAAGCAGAAGCACACCAATGCGTTGGTATTGGAGTACCTGTTGCGCCCAGAAAATGGCGTTGCCTTCATGCCCCCACGAGGTGACGGGGCGGTTTCCGACTGTGACGCACTTCTCGCCATGGTTGCCAGGATGGATTCTAACACGCGTGTTATTCTTGATGTTGGCGCCCAAGTCATTGATCTTAACAACCAAGAATTTGCCAAGGCATGGTTGAATTTCTATCAGGGCGACGACAAAACTCAAGCCGTGATCTTTTTCAGTGACGGTGATGAGCTCATGGTCCTAGATTGTTCTGGCAAGGTCGAGGAACTTCAGACGTCGCCTTTCTCCAAGCAGCTAGATCAATGCCTCGTCTTCCTTGACGAAGGGCACACGAGAGGCACAGATTTAAAGCTTCCCGAGTCATATCGCGCAGCGGTAACGCTAGGCGCAAACTTGACAAAAGACCGGCTTGTGCAAGGTAAGAAGTCTAAGACACCCTTGGCCATCGGTCTAGTAGGATAATCGCTAACATCCTAGCTTGCATGCGGATGCGGAAACTCGGAAAAGGCCAGTCCGTGGTGTTTTGCATCCCGAAAGAAATTGAGATGAAGATCTTAATGCAGCAGGAGCCTTGCGCAACCTCAGAGTCTATCACCGTCGCGGACGTCGTCTGTTGGACCATCTCTGAGACATGGACTGATCTCCGATTGACCCTCCCTTTATGGGTAGTTCAAGGTCTGCGATTTTACCGACAAGACGATATCTGGAAAAAACAGTTCAGCTCTCCCCAGGCTGAAGGGCGTGTCGAATGGGCTCGTCAGTTTCTAGAGGATGAGGCACAGAACCTAGACCACCGGTACCGTCCCCATGCCACCCGCCAAGCTGTCTTTAAGATGCTCGAAGCCGTTGACCCGAGAATTGGAGCGCAATTCCAGAATCGTTGTGACCAGTTTGGTATCACCAAGTTCGGCACCGCGTCGCTGCAAGAAGAGCAGGAGAGGGAACTCTCGCCTGAAACCGAGACAGAACGACAAGTTGAGAAGCCACCCAATGTCAAACCAGCGATGCATTCGATCCATCCAGGACTGCGATATTTCATCAAGCACGGCCAAATGCAGAGTGGCGCAGAGGGGTTCACGCCCGCATTCATGGCCCTCAGCGATGCGACAGCCGCGAAGTATCTTAATGTCAGCGAGTTCCCTACTCATATCTGGGTTACGAATGACTTTGCTACCTCCATTCAGTCGATTCAGGCGAAATACCAGGAAACAGCTTGCTCGGATTTATTCCAACGTCCAGTGCAATGGATTCTGACGAGCACCTGTGAAAACAATGTTGTCAGTAAACTGGTCATCATCAGCCCATATGAGGCGAATGAGATGATACCAGAAATCGAGGTATCTCCCCATATTACACTACATCTTTACTCTCCTCGCATCAATCTCGGATATAAGTCTCTGGATCACTTAGCGCTATACACTATCCCTCAACGACCAACAGCCCCCATCCTTTCGCGTGAGCAGATCGTCCACCTCAATCTCTTTGCTGGCCAGCTGTATCTGTCATCGTTTCAGGAGTACACCGACCTCTGCGATGGGCTAGGGCTAGCCTGGAGCACTCCAGACGACGACTTCACCATTCTAGGGGCGGATGGCTTTATCCCGCCAGGCCTGGGGGAAGGAAAGGTCATCAACAAATCCAGGTTTACGAAGAGCCCAGTCAAGTTCATTAAGGTTCTCATGGTGAGGATTCGGCAAAATGGCGAGGTTATTGAGAAGACCCACATGGGCAAGATTTTGGACGGTGTTGTTTTGACAGAAGATGATTTTGAGGAGGATTGACGGAATGGCGTGTCAATTGGAGAAGCAGCTGCTGCTTTTTACTCTGGATGATTCTCTTACCCAGCTGAGATTACGGGTGCATAAAGGCATTTTAGTTGCATCAGAACCAGAACTTGTGTAAATTAAATGGCAACTCAGAGATGAAGCATTATCTGAATGAAGCCACCAGATGGCATTTGCCTAGTTATGCAACATTGTTGGTCTAGTATCTCAAGCTGTCCCCATGTACCATGAATTTGAGCAACCTTCGAAGAGAGAAGGCAAAACACGAGACTTTTAAGAAAACCGTGGGAAGATCAGGATCATCTGGCAAGACTCTGCAGTCTAAGGAGCTCCGGATCTTGCCAATACCTTGAGTAATCATCCTTCAAATTGTCACCCATGATCCCGAGGGCATCCAGCCCGTTTAGACTGTCGCCGCCCTCCACACCCCACCCCTCTGAGGCCAGGACCCGAACGAGATCCGCCTTTGCTTCCTGCGCATCGCCGTACTGTCCCCTCCAGCACTTTTCCGCCACCTCGCCGAGATACTTGGCCTCGAGTCGCGGCCACTGGCCCCTCATGTGCACATCGTGAAGGTCATCCAAGCAGTCAAATTCCGGGGCCTTGTCCACCTGGAGCGTAGTCATGAGCTCATAAATGAAGTGTCCGAACAGAACAAGGTCAGTAGCAACCGTTGGCTTTGGGCGATGGGTTCTGTGCGTCTCGTAAAGCGGGTGCGTGGGGTTTTTGCTCTGTTGATCGCCGACAGGGAACCCAACGCAGTAGTTGCGCGGATGGAAAGTAGCCCACGGGAAGCCTACAAGGCGGAGCTCGAGGGGACCGGATAGCCAGCAGCTACAGACGTCAAAGTGTCCAACCTTGATATCGCAGGAGTGGATGAACTCGATAGTCGACAAGAGATGCAGGGCCCATTGATACATAAGAGGCAGGTAGGTCGGGTTTGGGCGCCTAATCCCTGTGATAGATGAGTAGAAAAGCTCATTGTGATGTCCAAGGAAGATGTTGAAGGACGGGCCAGAGGGCTTTTTGAAGAGAGGCAGATTCGTCCAGTCATCACGGCCGATGTACCTAGGTGGCTCGTATCAGGTTCTCACGAATTGGACAAAGTCACAATAGAAGGGAAAAGAACAGCTGGGTGGAACGCACTCGACAAGTCGAGGATGGGGCTTGTTTATATACTCATACGCAACACACGTCTTCCAAGCCATCCACGCCGAGAAGCCCTCATACCATTCACCGTCGCAACTTCTATCGAATTGGTCCGGGTAGGCTGGGGGCACCATGATGAGGATCTGCTCGTCGATTCCCCATATTTGGAGCGTTCCTATGTCGGAATAGTAGTCCTTGGCACGGCTGGCTTTGTTGGTGTCTATGAGTGTCGGACGGGCATCTTGTCGGGCGGGACGGGGCCGGCACGGGGCCGGAGATTTCGTGCGAGCCATTTCGATTATACGCCAAATGCAATTTGAAGTGTGAGAGGCAATGTTTTGTCGGAAGTGGAAAAGTGGAAGACAGGCTATGCGGACAAGAAGACCGACCAATAGACCTCTCTTAACTGGATATGGAAGCATTTATATTGAATTATGCGAGTGTGGTCGTTGCTTGCCATCATTGCTGTTGGTTGTTTGTTTCTCAGATGATATTTTTGAAGAGTGTTACCAATCATCAAGGTAACAACAGATGTGGCTGCGTACCTTTTGGTGCTTGGGTGCTACTCAGATAATTCAATCCAAGATGACATCAATTATAAATATTATTGTCGGCAATGAATGATTAAGATCTCTTGCAAGATGACCCAGCATTCGTACGTACCGATCTCGACCGGTCGCTGCCTGGGATCCTTCACCTCGTTATCCCCACTTGTCAGACAGCCACCAAAAGATAGCTGGCATCCACGGCATACGATACACTCTACTCTAAAGCTGTTCTCGATGAAACAAAAGCTCCGAGAAACGCTGCCTCGCTTCGGTTGGACCCCAGTCTATAATGCGCCTTTCCTTCGACTCGCTCATCTTTCTCTCTACGAAAGGTTTCATGGCCGCCCTCTCTTCCTCACTCAACAAGTGTACTCTCGTCTTCCACAGGTCGTTCTTGAGAACGCCACCGTCTCGATCGCCAAAAAATCTCTCATCCAGGAACTTCCAGTACACAGTGTCAAATGCCCAACTCTTCCTAGCCCCATAGCTAAGGAAAAATCGCCCCGTTTCCCAGCTTTCTCGCATATATGTAGACAATGGCGCCGGCAGAGTACTTGGCTCTGTCATGTCTGCTTCTTCCTTTTCCATAGCAGAGAGCCAAGTCCTCAAGCGCATGTCGTATGTTTCTCTCCACTCGTCGATTCCGGATGACCACATCTCAGCCGTCTCAAGGAGGAGCCACCAAGGTAGGTCGAGGATAAAACACTATCCTCTTAGACTCTTGAGACTCCTTCGTGTGACTGATCCCTGTGAGCAGAGCAATGTCACCGACGATGTATCATTCTCGATGCGATTGATGCTCTTTTACTCCGTCAACACAACTCTTGACCTCACGCTGTATTTTGAAGGTGGAAACCTTACACAGATTATCAACACCTTTGGTGCTTCCCATTCATTCTCACTATTGAAAAGGTTTCCTGCTCCTTCTATTCTTCAACAACATCTCTCATCGTGCGCGAGATGTATTCGCATCATCGATAGAGCAGACCTTGAATCGCTTGAGCACCCTCGAGGCCAACCGGAAATGCGAATCTCAGACATACCGGTTCTTAGACTCTCTTCCCCCTATCCTCGAAATGCTTGAGAAGGCCGCCGTTCCGTCGCCACCCCTGAGCTCTCCGGTGTCGCTCCTCACCAGCTCCCTTCTCGCAATTCCTTTTGATGATGAACTCCCGAGTTCTATCGTGGAAAATTTATTCGACATTCTGGACCTGTCCCTTCCAAGTTCCAACCAACCTAGACAACGGAGAAGATGTGGACAGTAAGGTCGCTCCACTCATGACACTGCTGCTCCGAACCGCTAGCCAGCCCGCACGACTATACCAGGCCAGGGCGAGTCTCTTCCACACAGTTTGATCAGGCTCAGCGCGGAAATCTTGTTGCCGAACCCAAAACAGCTCGCCGCCTTGCTACTCTTCAAACTCTCTGATGAGGACCCCAATCAGCTCATCGCCAACGTGGGAAATGATTACGGCGTGGGCATTTTGCAATCAACGAACACGCCGTTCTCGCCAGATGACTTAAGGACTGGGCAGGTGCCCATGGGAGGGTCTAACGTCAATCCCATCACTGGCCAAATAGTAGCTGCAGAGGCAGCGAGCTCTGAACCCGAGCTAGCTGAAATGCGCAAGAGGAGAAGGAGCGTGAGCCGGAGAGGGTATTTGTTCTGTTTGATAGGTTTGTGTTCTTTCATTCCCAGGTCATTCATGGTTACTGACTCTTTTTCTTCAGGCTGAGACGGACAGGTGTGGTGGACATCGAGGACCCCGTAGCGATGAGGTCTGGCCATGTTGAGGAGCTCCATGATGATTGCAGCGACATGAACAACTCGGGATTGATGTCAGGGATGACCTGAAGATGCAGAAAGCGCTGAGCGATGAAACAGGTGATGAACTTCAAGCAAGGTGATGGTACACTAACACTCACAAAGATGGCACCAGATTGGCGGTTAGAAAGTGAATGAGGAGGGACCTTCCGACAAGTACGCTCAATGTTCGGCAGCTCCTGTTGGTGTTCGTCAAATTCAACGGGCTGGACAGTGGTGCACCAACGAATCAAAGATTCAACTCAATACCATTCAGCGGCCACGGGTCACGGCACCCGCCATGCCCAGTCCTTTGTTCTTCCTGCGGCCGCCAACACCAAGCCACTTCACTTCATCTGTCACAATTCAATTTCTCGCTAAGACATCTGAATCCCTCCTTTGAACATCTCGTCGTCGTATATCTAACGCCGCACTACGCCTCAATCCCACCCTCTTTCCGCCCCCTATGGCTCCAGCCAAAACTCCTCCCGTCAAGAACAACAGGCGGCGATCCGGAACCAGCTCTCACCGCGCGACCCCCATCGTGAACAAGCCCAGACAGGCCATTGCTGCTCGAAAAAGCCTACGGTTGCAGAAAAAGCCCCCAGACTCCCAAGCGGCCCAGCCCCAGCCCGTCCAGCCTTTCCTCCCTCCGCCAGCCAGCCCCAAACAAAAGCGTTATCGACACGCTGACGCTGAAGCCGACGAGCCGAAACGCGAGCCCCCTTCAAAATAACCCCGAAGAAGTAATCGTCACTGTCTCGAGCCCTCCGAGGAGAAGTTGCTAAGAGACGCTGAAGCTGGTATCAAAGCCGACGAGCCTGAAGGTCCCCCGGAACTGCCCCAAGAAGCCCCTCCGCTCTCTGAGAAGGATTCACA
>JABSTB010000740.1:0-26590 GCA_013756995.1 Neonectria neomacrospora | reverse complement strand
CTGGGTAGGCTCGACAACCTCGTCGTCGTTGTGCTTGACAGTCTCGTCGTCGCTGTCCTTGGCAGCCTTGCCGTCTTGCTTGGCGACGTCGACACGGGGCCTCTTGATGATAACATCTTCGAGGAACTTCTTAATGGTCTCCTCATCCGGGAAGGGCATTTTCTGGACCACCGGCTTCGATCGGGAACATTGCCATGAAGGAGCCAACGAAGTAGTCCTGGGAGGCAGAGGGACCAGCCTGGGGAAGGGCGAGTACGTTGCTGACGCCTTTCGAAACCGAGGGCGATGGGTTTCCGGGAGTGGCCAGGCTGGGTTTCGAGCGTTTTCTGGTCCTCGCGGCTTCCGTTCTTGTGGGGAGGGAATCAGAGCTGGATACGACTTTCGAGGCCGCAACTCCGGCTCCTCTTCCTTGATCTCTGAAACGGGCTTCCAGAAGGTATCCCATAGCTCACTGGCGTGGGCATGATACTGATAGTCGTCCTCCAAGGACACCTCCGAGTCCGCCTGGTCGTCAACCAGGCCAGGGGCAGAGCCTTCGGACCCCAGCGAGGTCCTGTCAGTTGAGGATCGACTCGGTTCATTGTGTGAGCGCCGGTCGGGGTATGAGTAGTTCGCGACAGGATAGTACTTCGAAACGAGCTTGAGGTCAGCCAGCTTGCTTGAGCGCTCCATGGTGGGCTGTCAGTTGTGTAACATGAGATTGGTTTGCAACAAATCTAGGTGCTGAAGGGATCGATCCAGGGATAGGACGGTATGATATAAAGATATTTGGGAGTCAGAGCTGTCAACCACGTTGTGAGACACCAGCGTGGGGCGTGCACACCATCGACGGCGTCCGAGTCGTCCAACCGTCCATGATGATGGCGGACGCCCCTTGAGCTGGAGGGGCATTCCTGCATGGAGGGCCACTAGTCCGGTGCATCCATCCCATCAGACCTGCAGGTATGTTGGGTTTTTGCCCAGGAGGCTCTGACCTGGAAGGCTGGTATGCAGACGTTGCTTGGCCCTGACATGCCCCGACTTGTCCCTTGCGTCATGCTGCTGAGCGAGGAAGACCCGCATCAGGGCTCGTCCAGCTCGCAGCAGGTGGGCTGTCCGAGCACTACACTTTCTGAAGCCATTATTTGCTTCTCTGCCTGTTTGACACGCTCCGCCGAGCCCCTTAGACACACAGCCAGTCGTTGACAATAGTGGAAGAAGAAAAGTGAGAGGGGTTCGGGTAACGTACACTGACTAGGGGAGGGAGGAAGAGGAGGAGACCGAAGAGGACCAGAAGACAGAGACACGCCGCGGCTCAATGGAGGTGCTGGCAGAGACAACGAAGGATGAGAAGTGAAATGTGAAATATGATAGTCTAATTGGTTCGCACAAGCAAGACCCGCGCTCCCAAGAAATATCGGCATGATCTGCTTGCTTCGAGACGGCGCCAGCGGCACCGTCTCCATGCACATCTGCTGCATCTCGGCTGGCCAGACTCGTTAGCGTCGTCATTGTGCCCGTGGTACCTGGCCAGACCTTGCAGCAACGACTTTCTCATCGAGTCTGATCTGTAGAACTCCCAATCGATCGGGTCCAGATCCGTAATTCTCTTCTAGATCGAAACACAGAGGACGGGTGAAGCACTAGTCCTAGGGAATGGTGCCAAGTGGGCATGGATCAACGCGAGAGGCTGGGCACAAACCCCATGATGAGCTGAGCGACGGGTCGACCCTCAACTCGCTGGGGTGGCCCGTGGCAGCTTCGTGTGTCCCCGAGACCGCTTCCTCGGGAGAGGCTGGTAGTCCTCAGCGCTGTGATGCTGTCGGACCCGTTGCTGATGTGGTTGTGTGGTCGCTGTCGCTACTCATGACGCGATTGTTACATCTTCCGCCGAGAGATGCTCAGACATCTAAGCTGTGGGTCGAGTCTCTCGCTGAGCGGCGACAATGGTTCAAGCGGGTTCCGGTTGCTCAGCCCCGAGCTTCGGCGGTTTCCTCCTTGCCTGATGCATCGGCAAGAGGAGAGACCTGCGTGGCTCCTATGTGGATGCGTGAGACAAGTGTCGCGGATGACCTGCTATGTGGGATAACAGTTGCTACGGGGGCGAAAGCCACCGAGTAAACAAGCATGCTGTCCCTGACAACAACTGGAGGAATGGCCAGTGGTGAGCGAGCGATGAAGGGGGCGATGAGACGTGCGCTCCACGCTGAACTTGTCAATGGATTGCAAAACCATGGTGGACGAGTCATTGAAACCTGATCGAAACAAGCATACTTATGAAAGAGTGTTATTCTTCCTGACCTGCTTACGTACCTACTAGGTGGTGCCCAGGTGGTTTACCCGCCCCCGGGCGGTGGCTTCGTTCGGAAACGAGCACAGACCCATCTAGTGGCAGTTGCGAAGCCTCAGTGGGCTCCAGTGGGCTTCAGTGGGCTGGCGTCGCTGGGTTTCAGTGGGCTTCAGCGGGCTCCAGCGGGCTTCAGTGGACTTCAGTGGGCTGTAGCATGAGCCACCCGAACTCTATTTGCTCACGGCTGGAGTTGCCATTAGTTCATCCCCATCCGATCCCCATTGAATGCGCCATCCCGGTTCCTCCCTGCATTCAACGTGCAACGGGCATATTACTGATCACTTTCTGACAATCCAGCTTTCCGTCTCATCCAGTTTTTCCTCTCTCTGAGTCTCTGACACTCTGACTGTCTTACTGTCTTGCTGTCTCTCTTTGTCTCTCTCCCTGTCTCTCGCCCTCTCTCTCCCTCTCTCTCCCTATCTCTCCCTATCTCTCTCTATCTTTATGGCTCTATCTGAGCGTGCTCGTGTCAGTCCGTCTCTGTCTCTTCGTGTCTGTCGCTGTGTCTTCTCTCTCCGCATACTTCGTTGCTGCACCGCGAGAGAAGGGCAGCTTTAGCCTCCCGGGTGCTCGTTTCTACGTGCGTCTGTGTACCTGTGTGCCGTGTGTCCTTGTGTCTGTGTGCTCTCTGTGTGCTCTCTGTATGCATATGTGCGTGCATCCGTGTCCCGTCTGCTTACCCACGCGGCACGTATCCCTCCCTGCCTCTGCTCGTATGCCCGAGCAAGTCCTTGCAGTAGCCAGGCCCCGAAGCTGTGGTACCGGGAAGTTAATTGCGGTTCGTTGACAGGCGACAGGTAGCATCGGCACGGTTTATGAATGCACATGCACACGCATGAATACACGTATCCGAATACACTGCAGGTCTTGTCGATCGTCCTTTGGAACCGTAGGCATGAGAATGGGACTTGAAATCCTGAAAGTGCAGCATTTCGGACGCCTTGCAGCCTTGTTTTTCGCCCGCATCGGTGATGACATGGTACTCAGTCCTCCTCGAGTCACATAGAATGCGTAGGTGATGCAGGCGGTTTTTCAAACTGCCAAGGGACGGGATGATGCCCCAGACGGGAGGACAGGCTCGTCCAGTAAGGGATGTATTTTCCCTCTCGTGTCACATCATGCTGTGCGACGACCAGAAGCAAGCAATAGCCAGAGGTTGGAGGCAATGACCAGGAAAAAGCAACGAATTAAGATCGATCGACGTCTTGGTCGCCTGGGAACGTCTTGGCCTCCACACATCGGCACGGTTGATGCAATTGAACAGTTTCCCTTGCCGTTGACAACACCGGCTCCTCGACTCCCCCAGAGAATAAGAAAGCCACCAGGTTCAATAAGAGACAGGTTATGGCCAACTCGGGGTAAACTCTCCTGCTTCTTGCGCGGCCGTTTGGCAACTTCTGACTCTCCTCATGTTTGAAACCTACGCAAGGAGTTGACGCCACCCAGCCCGAAGCTCCCTGGCTTGCAATCGACTCGACTGCGAGAAGGTTCTCAAGTTGGCACTCCTATTGTCCTCTATCCGAAGCTAGATTTTCGTCTCGGATGTGGGATGTAGATTGACAGCTCACCTCGGAAGGCCGTACACACATGCCCGCCAGGTTTAGAACTGAACGTAAGAAGTAGACTAAGGCTATTAGGTGCATGCTCAACAGTTTCGTGCCTGAATATGCGCATGGGAAACGTTGATCGCCTGCGACATTGATGTAGGGAGAGCCCGTCAACAGGAACCGCCCAACATGCATGCAGCTTACCCTGTACAATATAATAGGACCAACTTGCAATTGGGTGTTCGCGCATGATAAACATCTTGGCTTAGTAACCGACACTAGTTAGATCAGTGTCCAAGCTCCTGGCGGGACACCCGACAAGGGATTGCGTAGGGGAAGCGAGGGAGAGACTATCAATCGTTGTGTCAGTAATCATCCATAATCATGATCCGATCACGCATCGTTGGTTCGACCTAACAATCGGTTTCACCCTCATCAAAAGGCAATTCAAGACAAATACGTCCGCTAAAATTTCGTACACGGATAACCTCAGCCAGCGAGGGCAGCCGGGTGGAGGATGACGCCCACGGGTCAACTGCAGATCAAGTTGCCGATCTCTACGCGCTACGAGTGTCTAGCATCGACACTACGAATACGGCGGTGCATGGTGTTACAGTTCTCTCGCAACCGCGACAACGCAACCGCGGTAAGTTCTTTTCTCAAGTCGGCAGACTCTCATACTCCCGCGTAAGGCACCGTTGGACTTGGGCTGGAACAATGTCGTCTCGCGGCCTTATCGCTGGACTGCAGGCAAGGCTCGGGCTTCGCCGACTTGGCCTCTAGGGTTTACATCGTCGCCGTGGGCCCCGGCCGGCTACTCGTGGAAATTCGCAATCTTGAGAAACAGGCAAAGGAACCATTTTCTGGGCGAAGCCAGCCCAGCCTTGTGGCATCTGGAACGGCGAAAACACTGCTTCTAGAGCCTAGGGCAAGGGCAGGGGAGAGCAGTAGCCGCTCGCCTCAGACGATCTCACGCGTTATGCGAGATACACGCGGGGCGGATGGGGGGAGATTGACACCTGGGAGTCGTCCGAGAGGGCGAGAGAACGTGTCGAGGGACATGGGGAACTGAACCTCGAATCCTGGGGACCCCGGTGATGGAAGGCCCTTCACTAGTGGTGCGGTGCGGGTCAGGACGCTTCTCGTCACTTCTCATCGCATGTGTTTGAGTCTTGACTCTCTTCCCCTGTGAATGATGTGGGCTTGGAGTGAGCGGATTGGCTGCGGCGGTTGCCAGGGGGCGGGGCCGAGCCGTGGTTCCCGCCCTTCTAGGCTCCTTTGTGTAGCTGGGTGTGTGTGGCTGGCTGGCAGCTGGCCCGTTGGCCTCGACGCGTTGCGAAATGCTGTACTTCGGACTAGCCATGTAAGGCACGGAGAGACAGGTCGTTTTCTTTTCTTTTTGTCTTGCCTTGGTCAGTCATTGTGCGGCAGTGCCTTGGAAGGAGACGGGACACGCAAGCGGAAGGCATGCCATTGATGTATAGTGATGTCAGATAGAGGTCGCTCTGTAAACCCACCCGGAACTCGAGTTCGGAAGGTAATTAGTCTACTATTCGTACGCGTCTATGTTTAGCCGGGGGCGATGCCATCACGAGGAGCATCCGCTGAGGTGTGGGCCACGGCAAATAAGACGAAGACGAAGACGAAGGCTTTTTGGGCCGAAAAGGCACACGACCGCGACGCGGGTTGAGTGCCCAGTTAAGTCATGACGCAGCTCTCCAGACTCCATCCCAGGCCTTGGTCTCAGGCCTATCCTAGGCTTAATTTGCTCAACTCAACCAGCCGCTCGGTGCGGTGGAGCGCCCGGGGTTCCAAGGGGCAGACGACTGGGGGGCTGGGGCGATGGCCAGGATTGGGGACGAGATCCGGTGCCGGGGTGCGAGGCGCAGGCGACGGCGAGCGAGATGGTTCATCTACGAGGCCGTCAAGGCTAGCACCGCCGCCCAATGATGCCGTCCGCCTCGCCCAGCTGGTGTGGCCGACCCTGTCCCATGTCCCCCATGTTTGGATGCGAATTGGACCACGCTGCCAAGGGGGGTTAATCAAGACGAGGGAGACTTGCGTCTTGCGTTGCAGGACACATTCGCCATGATGAAGCATAGAGGTGCGTACGGGCGTGGTAAGGGCTCTGTTCACTGCATGATGATGGATGCCGTGATTCGACATCAAATGAGAGCGCAGGAGGGAGTCGGTGCCACAGGCTGCCCACGCGGGAGCTTGTGTGACGGACCATTGCAGCCAGTGCAGGCCGAGGGGCCGTTTCGTGGGCGCACAACGCCAACGGCACGGCTCATGCGCGCTGACAAGCAAAGGCTTCAAGGCAATGCCATGAAGCACGCAGCGGGTTCTCTCGTGTGAAGGATCAGCATGGCGGTAAACCCGCACTTCGGACTCCATCGGCGTTGCTTTGGGCAGTGAGTGACGCGACAAACGCCAGACGCTTGTCCCGAGACAAGCCCCCAACGGGTCGTAATTAGATCGTTTCGACTTGGCCCCGCCACGAAGGCATCGTGGAGGCCGCCGTGGTTCGCGTCGTTTCCTCCTCTCCCGACGCAGAGATGGAGCGTGTTTGCCCGGGATGGATGAAGGAAGAAAGAAAGCAAGTCAGCAATTAAAGACGGGACAGATAAAAACGGAGGAGAAGTGAGAGTGAGAGACCTGCTGCCAATCATGCGAACCGTCATGGGGAGACAAAATCGCGGAGCTACCCTACGTTATCGAGAGAGATACCGAGACGACGGGTTACGTACGAAGTAGCGAATAGTAGGTGGAGGGAGGCGTTTCGTACTAGCACCATCAAGGCCAGGCGAGATCGGCCGACGTCAGTTCTGAGCTCTGTCTGCTAGAGTCCGGAGCTGGCCAAGAATCAAGATGAAGCTAATTAGTCCCCGCCTCGTCATGGGTCCATCCGTTTTGCCCTTGTCCAGCCCTGGCCTCGGTCATTGACTCCTGAAGTATTACGGAGTATCCGTCGAAGCTGCTCGTGCTTAGATGGACCTCCCTTGCACTCTCGCTCTCGTCCGTCCACCGTCCATCCATCAGTCATCAAGCCATAGCTGCATGCCCTATCGAGGCAGGTGTGTTGCGGTCTGTGTGTTCGCGGCGCGCGCGTGGATGCGCCCCTTCTCTTGTTGACCTTGTCGAAGCTTCTTCCTCCCCTTAATCGTACTTCTACACACCTCACTCGAAATCGCGACGAGAGCGCGCATGTGGTGATAACTCGACTCGGGTCCTAGACTTACAGCTGCGCCATTAGGCTGCGAGCATGGTGGTCATCGTGTCGCCTTTGTCCCGACCGCGCCATCTCCCCGTCTGCAGCTTCAGCTTCAAGGGCCGCGCATGACGAAATCGCGAGGCCTGCTATTGTGTTGCGCCAGCACCAGCCTTTGAAAATCGAAACGACTTGCACCTCGAGAACGAGAGAGGATCGCGCATAGGTTCACACATTTGCACTCCCGCGCATTTGCGCACTCGTTGCCAGACGCCGTCCTCAAGCCGACGCCGGTGTCGTTGGGCAGCAGCAATCTACCCACCCAACCGGCCGGCCATCCATCCGTCGATTCGTGTAGGCCCAAGAGTTGGCGGCCACGGAATCGACCCGGGAACGAGACTATCACCTACTACCTCCCTCCTCGGGAGTCAGCCCAAGAGAAATCCAATCTAGGGCTGTCGTCTCCGCTGGACGAGAGGGAGAAGAAGGGTCTCGGCAGGGCGCTCGTCGTACGCGCCTGTCATCCAATCCCTAGGGCGTCGGTGCAACCATTGGGCATTGAGCATTAAGCACTCAACATCGAGCAGAGCAATTGGACAGCAAGACGCGGGACCGAGTCCGGAAACAACGAGAAGGAATTGGTGCAGTAATTGCTGCAGCAGACGACCATCATCAATCGTCGCCAGTCCGTCCGGTTGGCTGGAAGGGTTCCGTTGTGGCCTGTGGTCTGAGTGCGCTGTCCCGCTGACGCTCACTGGTGGTCGCGGGCGCTGGGCGGAACCAGCCTCCCCCATTTTTCCAGCTTTTCCTGCCACCAACATTTTGACATCACCAGGGGTCCCTACACTTCCACGATTGCCGGCAGTCTTTCCCTCTTCTGCTCTGCGCACTCTTCCCTCTCCCTCCTCCGCGAGCATCTGACTGAGAGAATTCCAGTCAGTCCATAATTTCACCCGGACTCACCAAATTCAAGTCAAGTCGGGCTTGAGTTGGTCGCTCCCCCAAGACCAATTCACTTGCTTGACTTGCGCCAGGAGAAACACCACCACTCCAAGTCCAACACCGAGACCAACCGCCGCTCACCCCCACGCACCACTTTCTCCAACCAAACTTCCCGTGCCGCTACACCACCACCACTACAACTACTTTTCCACCGTCACCGCCACCAGCGCCCGCTGGTGATCCCTCACCTTGTCAACCTCACCGTCAATCCCTCCTCTCCGCGCCGCAGTCGTGTCCGTCCCACGCCCCTCGTCCGCCCCTAACGACCGTCACGACCGCTACGACTCCACGTCCCTCCCCCAGCAACGCCAGCAACCGAAGCAGCTCAGACCGCTGCCACCCAAAACGCCCGAGCCTGTCTCGCGACTTTCCACTCCATCCTCGCAAGGCCGAATTCTCCGCCGAACTCCCAAGTTTGAGCCCTCACCAAGCCCTGAACCTCGCCAGGTGCACATTGCAGCCGCCTCAGTCGGATTCGCGCCCAAGGCCATCCCGGCCCCTGTTGAGGACCAACCCGAGCACCCCACTGTCTTGGGTCTCATCCCACTTCACTTGGCGCATCGTCAGGCCGCTCGCCGTCGCCGACTGTCTCAGGACCTGATCGAGGACCCCGACGAAGTGTCCTCGGAGTACCCTCAATCCCCGCCTCAACCATCTTCTGCTTCCCACCTCAAGGACTATCCCGAACCGCATCCCGTAGTTCGCGTCTCCAAACATACCCACAGCGCTATCCTCTTTGCCCTCGAGGAAGCACTGCGCCACCCCAATCCCTTCACATCGGATCTTGTCGAGGAGTCAGCGAGCATGGCCGATCTCATGGCAGCGGTCAGCGCACCCGCCACCTCCAATGGCAAGTCTGCTCCCGCTCCAGGTCCATTCCGTCCTGGCGCCGCCCCAGCTCCCTCGGGTTCACCCTCCGGGATTAGGGGCCCGAGAATGATCATGCAGGAGCGTGCAGCCCGAGAAGCCAGACAGCGAGCCGAAGCCGAGAGGCTGGAGCGCAGTAGAGCTGAAGAAGAAGCAAACTTACTGGAACAAGCGAGAAGACAGAACGAAGAAGCACGAAGGCTCAACGAGCGCCGAACTGCTGGCGTTGCTGGAGGCCAGCACAACGCTGTAGACTCCCGCGAACCCACAAACCCCCAGCGACAGACACATGCCGCTCCCGAAGCACCCGCTACAGGCCGACCACGAGCCTCCACCACCTCACAAGTCCCCCCTCGGCGCCCTTCGCGCAACGCCACGACCAATCAACAGCCACAGACCTTCGCCAGTACCGCGCCCACGACACAGCCGGCCTTTGGCGGACAGACGGCCGAGACCGCAGGTCAAGGCACCACCAGCGGCGCGAAGCCGCGCAATTCGTTTCCCCATGCCTTTGAACGGTGGGAGACGCTGTCCGCTCACTGGGAAGGCCTCACCAGCTACTGGATCCGCAAGTTGGAACAGAACAAGGATGAGGTCAACCGAGACCCCCTAAACCAGCAGCTTGGCCGTCAAGTGACCGACCTTTCTGCCGCCGGCGCGAACCTCTTCCACGCTGTTGTCGAGCTGCAGCGACTTCGCGCAAGCTCTGAACGCAAGTTCCAACGATGGTTCTTCGAGACGAGAGCCGAGCTAGAACGTGCTCAAGAGGTGAACGCCATGATGGACGCTGCCCTCGAGCAAGAGAGACGTGGGCGAACCGAAGCTATCCGAGAGGCAGTTGAGAATGAACGGGGAACCTCAAAAGCCCAGAAGCAGCTCTCGGAGATGCGCAAGGAGCTTTCTATATCCAAGGAAGAGGCGCGCAGAGCGTGGGAGGAGCTTGGACGGCGGGAGCAGGAGGAACGCGACAGGACGCTCTCCCTGCAGTCGGGACAGCCCACCATCGTAGGTGGCGTCCAAGTCGTTCCAATGACGCAGGGCGGTCCCAGCCGACGCGCCAGCGCCCGAGGACAGAGCACTTACCAAGCCGAATATGGCCAGGGCTACCCGCCGGAGCAAACAGCATCACCGCAGGGACCTCCTCCTTCGACAACTCCCGGCGCGGCCGACGCATATCAGGGCCAGCAGCCCGCCTCTGCCCCGGCCTCTTCGTCTGCCCAGCAGAGCAACAGCCGTTACGCCGGAGGTGGCTCGGAGGGTGGTTACAGCGAAGGTGAGTACATGATCGACGCGAATGGCAATTTCGTGTTGGATGCCCAAGGAAACAAGATTCCCTTCGCTGCAGCACCCTCCACGTATGCGGGTTCTGATACTGAGGCAGAAGAGTATGAGACACCCGCCACCACAAACCCACCTAGCGGCAAGCAGGACTCTCCCTCAACATCTGCTGGCGGATCAGCCGCCGGCGGTCAATGGACTGGCACTTACTCGGACCCCCAGGACTACTCGGGCTCGGGCTACGGCGCCCCCGGCTGGGAGACAGTACCCCGCCACCACCACCCGACGAGACTAAGCGACGTTATTGAAGAAGAAGACGAACGCAGCCGAACCAGTGCCAGCCACAGCCGTGTCTAGGAGTCGGAATGATCTGGACCACCTTGTTTAATACCACCCGGAAGTCCGCGTATATACACCCCCCAAACAACAGCATGCTGCCCAGAACTTGCTCGGCACACCACCGAGTGTCGAGTGCGGCACGAGCCTATCCCTGGACAAACCGGAAAATTTTGTTGTTTGATACGACTTTTACCCTGTTACATTTTTGTTGGTCATTGTGCATCTTTGCATAGCCTGGACATCGCTTACAGCATTATTTCACCTCCGCATCAATGAATTGGCCTCTTTTGTACCGAGTTTTGTTATGGCCATGTACACTGGAACGGAGGCAGTCTCTATAAACCAAGTTTGCATCTAGAAGGACTTTTGCATTTGGACCCCCTCACCCGCTCGGCCATCAGACACCGAGACGATGTCGCCCTCATACGTCTCTTCTCTGACGCACCTGGTCTTCTCCCGGAAGGCGAATACGCGAGAGAAGTATCGAAATCTTGTCAGAACTGTTTGCGACGCGTTCATCTTCAACGCATTAGTGGAGTTTGCATCGAATATCTATCACACATCTTCGGGTCACCGCAAGCTGTGGCCTGCGATCTCCCACTCCCACAGATGCTGGAAGAAGGATGGATTTGTTGCTGGATGGGCCTTTGGGACTAAGCTTGGGGACGACGCCAGACGGCGCCTTGCTTAGTGGAGGAGTTGGGGACATTGGAGTAAACGTGGCTTGGCGTGGAGAGGAAGAATGGAGTTTGGTTGTATTGTATCTGTAGCCTGATGTACAGTTTTATGCCCCTAATTTACTGGATGGCACTTCATCTTGACTCCGTAACAACTGATGGCCTTGCCGCCTTCGTGGAAGTATATATGATGATTGCTGTGGCGCATTCCCATGTAAGCTGGGTCTCGTAACATTGGTACTGTGAAGCCATCTGATATGCCAGATGTAACTACATTTTCTCAGTCGACGAGTCTTTACACGACATGCAGACAACAGCGAAGCGGAAGCTCGCTCAATTCGTACACAGTAGTAACTAAGAACCTTTTAGTTGACTTATACTGCGCGACAATTGAGACGTCTGCTGGAACAGTCGCCATATGGCCCGGGCCACTCTTCGACAACAGGATTTGCTCCCTTTGCACGAATGCCACCTGCTCGCATTCCTTGTTGCAATGTAATACACTGATGGACCCCGATTCGTACTCGTGGAGAGGCCTGTTATCTTCCGCCGTAAAAGTTGCCGCGTTGTAATCCCGCCACAGACGTTCCTAGGTTGCGTTAGAGGGAATCAATCCCGAAACAACTTACGTACTATGCCGTCTTTTGTCGTCGCGTGATTCGCCTGCATTGTGACGAGCTAGAATTGGGTTTGGCTGGCAGTCCCCCGCTGAGTTGTTTGGTCTTTTACTTGAATGCGCCTAGTTTATCGCCTCTGGGAGAAATACTGGAAGCAGTCTGTTGGGTTGGTGCCCGAAGGTCGTGTTTCAGAGACCTGATAACGCTGTCTCTTGGAGTTGGGCAATAATGTTTCCTGGACGGCTCCGAGGCAGCCTTCTCAGATCAGGCGGAGTGGTACGCATAGGCACTTCAGAACCGACTCAATGTTATACAATTCAAATGACAGTTCAGTATTCGACGTAGCCTAACATGTGAGATCCCAGACTCTATCCATTGTTACATCAAATTTCTTCATCCCAGGGCAAGATCGGTCACAATGGCAACCCTTCAAGTCATCGTCAGTAAAAAGCAGCGATATGAAGGTAGTCAGTACATATTAATTTTAGACACTCTCATTACCAGATACCCGCATATGTGCCTCTTTGCTGGTATGTTTTCCTGCGGCAAGGCGAGCTTCTCCTCAAGTGCGCCACAGATTGGATGATGCTGGACTAAGGCGTAGGACATGAAACTGATAGGCAGGAAACTGGCCATTTCGAAGTCGATGACATAGATGTCACCGTCATCGGTGAACATGAAGTTGCCTTCATATAGGTCTGCAAAAACGAACACTAGGTCCCTTTCGAGTGTTTACCGTGGGTGCGGTGTTGCTGATCATCGTTGCTACCTGTTCATGAGTCAGTAAGAGAGGAATATCGACGACTCAAGTTATTTCGTACTTTGTTGAGATGCTTCTCCAGCATAGCAACCGAGTCGTACTGTATCGACGCTCTGTAGGAATTGAATAGCGGATGTCTGATAAGACCACCTCCGCATGGACCTGGCGCGGCGTTCTCAGGAACTGGGAGTGATAGAAGCACCCTCAAGGCCCGTTCTATCTTGTCGTAGTAATGCTCTTTTACGCCAAAAAAGCTTGGCCAGTCCTCCATGAGTGCAGCAAGTGTCTTCCCACGGATATACTCCATGATGATGTAGGTCCAATCGCCCAGGTGCAAGGTGCGGTAGATCTCTGGGATGCGGATTCCTTGTCGGTCGTGCTGGGGCAAACTTTCCAGAGCGTCGTAGGCATATTGATGAGTCCGTGCCTCTGAGTCTCTCAGTGAAACCCGGTTGTGTCCGTATTTAATGTATATGACAGGATTGTCCGGAGGATACGCGAGTCCTGTGACCTGCCAGCCTCGAGAGTCACATGCTGGTTGTCGGCGGACCATGGCATCGACCTCGTCTTCCGTAAGGCTTTCGGCGACCTGACGAGGAGTTTGTTGTACTATACCATGGGATTCTATTGCGAGAATGAGAATATATTGTAAGAAATGGGCACTGTTGGACACGACAAGATGTGTGATCAGGAAGCAGTCGAAGCTCGGAAGCTTGAGATTGAGCAGCGTGGCTGCTTAGGTCATCGCCGAGTGTCATGTCAAGAAGTTTTCGGTAACGGTACTCATGCACCAGACCATGGACAATGTATACAGACCCAGGATCGGCCTTCATTTCTCTGGAACTTAAGTCGGTAGCAGCCATGCACGAGGTCGAAGAGAAATGGGAGGCTCTTGGGTCGTTATGTCGATGTTTGGTTAGTTCCCGTTATTGGCCCCAAGTCCGGCCCATGTGAGGAAGGCGCCTACAGAACATCACCAACAATCACCTGTTGTTGGCAATTATAAACTCAACGGCCTGGAATGAGGGTTTCCAGCATCTTTACTTTGGGTACCTGGAAGAATGCCACCTACTGTTTTATTTTTATTTTTAGTAACTAGTACAAGCTTGCCTCGTGCTTGCCGTGTTTTCTAGATTGAGACGTCATTATCGGAGGAAACACAAGTGATGCATGGACACCGCGTGTCGACAATGGCAGGCCTCTCCCCCCACCGTCGAGTCATGCGACTTGATCCCCTAATGGAGGTTCCTGAATTACGAAAATCGCATTGCTGGGATCCGGCGGCTCGCGGACTTCCTCGCGGAGCCCTGCCCTTCCGCAATGTCCTGTCACGACACCCTGGCACTGAGCCCACGGGATGGGCGGCTGGCCCAGATGCCACTCAACACAACATTCACCCATCCGTTGCTCCCGTGCCTCAAGGAAGCGACGCTGGTCCTCCACAAGTCCAGTCAAAGCTGGTGGGTGCCGGGATACCAGATGGAGAGGCCCAGCGACTGGGACATCAATAGGAAGAATGTATACTAAGGCCAATCCCTTATAATGGGCTAATACACCTCGGCATTCTTGGTATCCAAGGCCAGTCGGGTGGACCATAGCATCCGAAGAAGGTTGGCCAAAAGAGGACCTCTCACTTCACGAGCGTCCAGCAAATGATCAGGGGGTGGCACCATAGTTCCCTCACTTACACACATAGCTTAGGGATTTAGGTTAGTCTTAGAGTTTGAGTTGAGGATTAGATTAGCCTTTAGCTTCGTGTGATTTTAGGGGTACGGGAACGGGATAAGGGTGTACGGATACGTGTAAGGGTTTTCTACGGACATAACTACATCTCGTACCGGACTATGTGATGCTTCGTCCATCTTCGTGCCATGGAGATCGGCTGTACAGTGTAGGTCGGCAATCACAAATAAGGCACAATAGTAACAGGTAATTTTTATTGCTCTTCTATGAAACCAGTCTTTGTCCTGCCCAAGTTCCAGATACCGTCACATATCCAGCTGCCATCCTCAAAACTCCACAAAAAGTCCGGTATCCTATCGAAGCGCGACTTGAACCGGCTTGACAGCCCCATCGAGTACAGAAAATCGGACCAGCGTAGAGACCGGGACGGCGTCCTTTCGGGCGCTGGCGATGGCGGCGCCTCCTTGATCCCATGCTCGTCGAAGCAGTCGGCCACCTTAAACCAGAGCTCCTTCTCCTTGAGCTCGTGGACTGCGATGGCGTCGTTCCCAGAAAGCGCGTGGCGTGTCGAGTTGGGGTGAGTCGTTTTCCTCGCCCACGCCGTCCCATCCCCACGCGAATCCTCGTCGTAGTAGTCAAACTTCTCGCTGCCCTTCAGGTTGATGAAGTTGGCCGTCTCTTTGCCCTTTAGCATCAAGGTCGCCACTGCCATGTCCTCACCCGTCACCACGAAGAACTTGCTCTGCAGCTCCACCAGCAGCTCCACCATGTCCCACGTTGCTGTGTACATGGCTCCGTGAGGGAAGACAAGGTCCCAAGACCGGGAATAGTACAGCTCTCCGATCATAGTCCGGTTGATGGTAGCCTTATAATGACCCGTCTCTTTGGATATCCTCGGGGCGAGAAATTTATCCCAGAATCCACGCGCGTTCAGCCAGAGATCTGTGTCCATTTTCGAGACAAACTCGTACTTCTTTCCATGATGGACAAGCCACTTATAAAACTCGAGGGTCTTGATAGTATTGGCCGTCACATCGTCTTCGTGGAGGTGGTCCAGTACAATCATGTCGCCAAATGTCCGGTTTTCGATAGCCACCATCTCGGTCCATCTAGGTCCCGGGCTGGACACAACAAAACGGCCGTCGAAAGGCACATCTCGGAAGAGTCGCATCCAGGTAGAACGGATCATCATGCGTTTGTCGAAATCATCTGCGGCACAGATGACTGCCGCTAGCCACGGGTGCGACTGATTCTTGTGCTCAAAGCCGTTTGGGGGTATTTGCATTGGCGACTCCGGGAAGGGATCCAGTGGATATAATCTCGTGGGGACATCGGTGACCGCTTTACCATGGACGATTAGGCCGGAATTGGGTGCCTCGAATGGTGCGTGGTGGGCGGGCTGCCTTCTGAGCAAGAGAGTGATGAGAAAGAGGTTGGCAAGAAGGCAGACGACGAAGATACGAATAAACCTCGCTGGATTGCATAATGATAAAGATGACCATATTGAAATAGGGAGAGACCAACAAGTTCGTGGTGAAGACATCTTAGAAAGGAAGGTCCGAGGCTGCAAGATGCTTGAAAGGAGGGAGAAGAGAAGGCATCATGGACTTTGAAGCGGGAACAATGCAGGTTATACATTGTTCACAGCTCGATGACCGCCAGTTAGATGATATTACCTCGGTGAAATTTGCTAAACATGTCAAGGCCACTGGAGGCACGAGGCACACAGGTCCTCCCCTGAATGAGGCTCAGGACTCGTCCCACGCGGAGCCCATTATGTCAAATCCCGTGTTATTCAGGTAGCCGCCAGGCAACTCCCAAAGTTCTCGACGAGTGTGGGCCTCTGCTAGATGAATTGGGCGTATAGTAGGTTGATATAACTAGATAAACTAGCACGATGATCCACACTTGACCTGGAAGCGGCCGGAATAAGTACGTGGTAATTCCAACGTCGGCTAATATACGAGACACGAAAAATACGACTCGGCACACGGCACGACACGATGTCGATCGGGGGGGAATTGTTTCGACGACGTGCGCACGGTCAACATCTCAAGATAGATTTGCTGGAGCCTCAAGGATCCAGACCGGTCCACGAACCCTTGGACTGAAGATCAAAGTGAGGCATCGTGTCTAGCGCCCTCAGGCAGCCGTTTACCATAGCGGCCGCCCACTTTGGCGTCAAGGTTTTCTATTGATACGACTGCGCCAATGCGTATGAGCCGATGTGTATGGGCGTTGACAGGCGGTAGACTACTGCATTGGCCAACGGAGCAAAGTCTCCCGGTTCAGTCTACGGCTTCCACGAGAGCAAGGGCCGCGGCTTCTAGCTCGGCCTCGTTGGAACGAGGCCGACTTAAAGGCGCCGAGGTATAAAAAAAGAAAAGAAAGCATGCGATTTAGGTTAATGTTTGGGTTGGCGATTAGGAGTAGCGTCGGCAGCACATCTCTTTGACCTCCCATAGTCTAGTACCCAGGATCACTAATACGCATCGCTCAACTATCAGCTTTGGTTCAGAACATAGTAGATTCAAATGCGGCATACAGAAAGAGCTGTGTAATCCCCATGCCCGATCCATCACAGGAGACTATCCAATCACCAAGGACTCTATAGAACGCCTTCATCGCCACTCCAACTCCAATGCACTTTATTCATACAGCTGAATCACCAGGCTGGCTTCCTCTAGATCCCCCTTCTTCTCGGCCGCCTTCTTGGTTATCGCGGTGGGATGACCACAGGGAGTTATCGCCAACACTGGAAGCCCCGTGCGACGAGTGCCTGCCCCGATTCCTCCACCATCCCAGTGTCAACATGCTCCCCAGTGTCTCCGACGTGGTAGAACTCCTATGTCTGAGATGCCTACGAGCAACAAGCCCCGGGAACCCAGTGCTCTTTCGTCGTCGTCTTATTAATTTCCGCGGTGAAGAATCAGTGCTGGGGCCAGATTCTTCCTCTCCCACAGCCGCAGGCAACGACCTCCTCGAAGGAAGCAACGCCGACGACTCGCTGAATCCCGGCATCGTGCTCGAGCGCCGCCGGTTTGAGGGGGAGCTGGGCTCATCGCGGTCCTCCAACTCACCCCAGATCTCCGCCCGCTCAGCCCAACGGGAGCTTCTCTTGCGTGACGGCATCATAGGGGTGTTTTCTCCAACCGCGGCTGGAAAAGTCTGGTAGGTCGATGGCCGACCATTTCCTTCTGAGTTTGCATGATCAGAACCGAGCAAGGACTCTTCCTCCCCTTCGGTATCTTCGACAAGCCCAAGACCGGGCGCCAAGGATGACTGACCAACTCCAGGCGTATGTTGCTCGTCGCTCAGTCGCCATGAAAGGGCGAGCACGCCCGATAATAGTATAACGGTCCCCAAGGCTATGAGACAAGCCCGCAGCGGGGAAATGAGGCTGGTTTGGTTAAAGTAGATTAAGCCATCAAGAATCGCGACGATGTTATAGACACAGAAAACTAGGGGATAGAGAACCGACGTGGAGACCAGCTTGAGGCCTCGGTGTAAGTAGTATAGCTGGCACAAGGCCAAAACGACAAGCGCCATGACAATTGCCCACGACTCCCAATGGGCGAACTGGTTGCGGCCCCCGATGGTCTTGATGACCAGCTCGACAGAGGATTTGGCGAATAGGAGCGCATGGGCGGACAAATCCCCGCTGATGATGCCGTAACTGATCCCGCGGGCAAGTCGGAATCTGCTGTCGTGGGAAAGGCTTGACATGTTGTTGATGACATCGGTGGCCAATGCAAGGGAGACGACAAACAGTGCTTGTAGGATCATCCACACCACATAGGGTCTCCGTCCCAGGAGCTCTAGCAGCTCCTTCAAGTCATGCGCTGGCTCAGGGATGGCCCCAAAGATGGCAATAAGGATCGCACCTGTCGTAACCAGGATGGTGCCGGAGAGTGACCAGCGAGTAAAGGGTTCGCTAAGTATTAGGGATGCGCAAATCGAGTTGAAGACGAGGCCCGCGGCCTGGAGGGTCGAGAGAACGGGTAGTGGCAGCGTCGAAATTTGAACGGTGCTTCCCAGGAGGTTCGCGACGATAAACATGCCCATCCCAATCTGCCATCTCCTCCTGCGGTACGGTGGTCGGCGAACATCGAGAGGTCCCTTTTCGTCTTCGAGGATATGCGACTTTCGCTGCAAGGTCAAACCCAGGCTCTGAACACTGGTCGATAGCAATCCCACGAGAATTCCCAGCTACAACAGGGGCAATTAGCGAAATGCGCTTGGAACCAGCAATGCCATGCGTCCATCCAACATACAGCTATGGCCCCACCGGAAGAGATGCCGCCGAGCAACCCCATTACACCTGCTCCAGGTTTGAGGTCATCTGGCAGCAAAGAGTCGAAGCGGGTCACTGAGGCTGTCGCTAAAAATGTCGCATAAGAAGTCGTTGTTTTCGTGTACCGCGTCGTAGGAGCCGGAGTGGAGGGTGGGAAACCTTGCTAGAGAAGGTTGACGTCAAGACTTGCGGGATGGCGCTGCTGCAAGGGCGAGCTGAGGTCTTGACCGTAGGATCGCGGGCCGGAGCTACTGGCAACTGGAAGGTAGGGGACCGGGGCGGTGCCGGCACCCAGGCGATGGGAGCGAGCAATTGGAGACGGGGACGGGACGGGCTTCCGCAGGTAAGAACAATAACAAGGCTGATGCAATCGGTGTCGGTTGGAGTTGGAGTTGGAGTTAAGAACAAGTCGGGGTACGCCTGACCTCAGGCACGCAACACGAGACTCTGCCGCCACTGGCAAGCTGCCGCAGCTCGCCCTGTGAAGGTGTGGCGGTGCAATCACATGACATCATGTGATCTACGTCATCGGGCGCTGAGTGGCCAGGCTGCCGGGGGAGTGGGGGCTTTGGGGGGCGTGCCGTCGCGGAGCTGTGGCTGCATCCCGCTAAGCTGGTGTTCCCAAGGGAACTCGTCCACGGCCGAGTCGACAGCTTGGCCCTGGCGTCACAGCTCCTGCACTCCACTCGCAACCGCTCGTCCTCACCCTCATCTTCGCCCTCGCCCTCTCCATCTCCGTCCGTTATCCTCCGAGGCCATCGCTCGCCTCTCTCCAGTTCGCCCGCGGCCGCACCCCTTTCTGCTCCCTCCCGTCGATTCCCCGTTCCTCCCGTAAGCCGCCGTCATGTCGCAACACGCATTGTCCGACCAGCAGGTATGTTGCCTAACGACGCGGCCGGCGTCATCCACCATCCATCCTCCCGGGCTGGCCGCTAACTTGCAGCAATGCTTCACCAGGTCGACAATGAGCTCCGCAAGATGACTGCTTTCATCAAGCAGGAAGCCTTGGAGAAGGCCGGCGAGATCGAGAAGAAGGCCAACAAGGAGTTCGAGAGCGAGAAGTCCAAGCTGGTCCGCCAGGAGACGGATGCTATCGACGACCAGTACGAGAAGAAGTTCAAGCAGGCCACCATGTCCCAGCAGATCACCCGCTCGACTGTTGCCAACAAGACGCGGCTCAAGGTTCTCGGTGCCCGACAGGAGCTGATCGATAGCATATACGAAGAAGCCCAAAAGAAGCTCGCCGATGGTTCCAAGGATAAGGTCAAGTACCAAAAGACACTAAAGGGTCTCATCCTCGAGGGATTCTACGCGCTCAATGAGCCCGAGCTGCAGATCCGCTCACGGAAGAAGGATTTCGATGTGGTGAAGAAGGCCATTGAAGAGGCGTCCAAGGAGTACAAGAAGGAGATGGGTAAGGACACTACGGCCAAGATCCTCGAGGATGAGCCTCTAGCCGACGGAATGTACGTGTTTGCGGGAAATATTTTGCCCTTACGAACGTGACAACTAACATAACGGCAGTGCGGGTGGCGTCGTCATCATTGGCGGAGGCGGAAAGATCGATATTACCAACACTTTCGACGCCCGATTGAAGCTCCTCGAGGATTCTGCTGCGCCTGCGGTGCGTGAGGCCCTGTTTGGGAAGAACCCGAACCGCAAGTTCTTTGACTAAATCCTCAATGGTCCCACGGGCTCATAAGTATACCTACCTACACACCGATGGAGTGCACGACAGGGGAGGCATTTCTTCATCACAAGACTCGAGTTGTTAATCAGTCCACGCTCTGTAGCTTAGAGGCTGTATCACCACGGTTACTGTTTTTTCTGGCTTCTGGAATTGGCTCGTGTTATAGTCATTAAACTACGAGATCCCTCATGCACCATGTTCCCCCGATAACTCCGGGCAATGGTAGTACCCTCCCCAGCCACCGATGATGTCGTACGAGCGAGAATGTGTCATGTCCCTATATCGGCGCAACAACGATGGTATCCTCATCCACTAGGGGTGTCGGCGGCTCTACTGCTTTCGGCTCTGGTGCCTTGCGGAGGAAGTTCTTCATGAATTTCTGCTCCTTCGGAAGTGAACGGTCCTTCTTCTCCCCCGGGAAGTCGAATATGCTTTGCTTTGCTTTCCTTCGCGTCCGAACCGTATGTGTAAGACGCTGCTGGACCCAGTCAATGACACTCTTTGCCTCTGTGCGAGCCAGCTTCATGCCCGCGTCGTTGATCTTCTTCCAGATCTCCCTCAGGCGAGCCGCCAACTCATCGATTTCCTCGTTGAAGCGTCGCTCGTCTTCAGGGTCGTCGGTTTTGACAAAGGAGCCGTCGTCGAGGGCAATGTTGAGGAGAATGACACAAGCTTGGAGTTCTGCAAAGTCGGTCTTGGGGGTGGCTGCAAAGTCATCTTCTCTCGTGCGGTTGATGATGCCCCGTATGGTGATGACGGTGTCGGGGTGGTGACGGCCAAGAGCTGGGTCGCGAAACAGAAATGCTACGGCGAGTCGGCGCCTCAGCTCGTGTGACTCTGGCTTGCTTATTGAGAGACAGGCAAGAGGGTTGACCCTAACACCCTGGGCCTTGGTGAGCGAGTATAGTAGTGAGCACGTTTCAAAACACTGGATGAACGATTAGTCAATGGATCGCTCGAAACCAGGGAAGACTCACGAAGGCATCCCAGTTCGGACGAGGTACGGCATGAAGGAGAGCGTTCATGGTGTCCTCATACTGCACCAGGAGATCAATATTGTAGATGAGAAATTTATCCATGCCCATCCGTAGCAGCGTCTGGGAGGCATAAGATACAGCCGCAAGAGACATATGTGGCGCCATGAACTTCAGGAGAGTGAGGAAGCATCCGAGATGGGACCAGGCACGTCCCTGATACGGCTCGATGCCAACCTTCGACAAGACCAATTCAAAGTTTGGCTGTTCAAGCTCGCGGGAGGCACCTAGGAGCAAGAACAATTCCTCAAGTCGCTGGGGGGTCACCCGTTTCTCGATTTGCTCGGGGCAGCTGCCTAGTAGATTGCAGTACTCTTCACGGATGAGACTCGATTTCTGGGCGAAGAGTTCATTCAACATCCATACAAATAGCTCATCTGGCAAACCCCCATGCATCGTAACGAGGGTCATGGGTAATCCGGAGGCAAGGTGCATCTCGCGGGTGTTCTGGTCGCCTTGAGTTAACAGCTTCAAAGGACCTTTGATTCTCTTAGGAGCAGCGGTTGGAGAGGGAGGGGTGTATTCTTCACCGAAGAAGCAGTACCGAAGCTGTGAATGCCCGCCCTCTGACCTTTGGACTGCTCTCAGGACTTTCTGTGCATCGTGACCACCCTCGATCCCTTTGAGGGTATCGTGTGATGCTTCACCTGTCGAGGCCAGACTTGCTTCGTCATGGAAGTCGGCAAGCGCCTTGGCTCTCATAGAGCTTGCATTGGTCGCATTGTCTTTTTTCGCATCTTTGGCGAGGGCCTTCAGATCAAACTTATGCTTCGGAATGAGAGCCAGTGGTGACGAGGGGAACTCGACCGCAGTTCTTTTAGCTCTTGGGCTTCCAAATAGATTCTTTGACGGAGACCGGGCTGCCGTACCGGGACGTCCACGGCCCAGGATGGCAGAAAGGTCCTCGAGAGAGTCATCCGAAGACGCACCGAAGTCATCGTCGTCGTCGGTATCGCCAATCTCAAGGTCCCGGGTAAGCGGTGCCCGCGACTTGGCCGGGGTGTTTCGCTGGCTGAACGGAGATGACGGGGGTAGCGGAGATGGCGACGGAGGCAACGGAGATGTAGAAGGAGGATCCGATGCCTCGGAAGTCTGCGGCGACTGTGGAGTCTGCGGCTTGGCAACCGGCTTAAAGAAGCTGAGGATGTTTGTATTCTTCCGTGGTTGAGACATGATGCGCCTTGGTCGGGCAGGATGATCGCTGTACTGACGACGCGACCAGACGTTCGTTGAGGCTCTCCGCGTCCGAGGCCCGGGAAGTGGAGTAAATTCACGGCCGTGATCAAAGGCCAAGAAGTTGACCAGGGTCCACCCAAAGAAGCACGAGCAGTTGCACAACCGCGTTTGAGTGAACGCCACGGATGTCTGCAAATAGTAACTATCCCGCGTCGGCCCGGATACCCAAGCCACAGAAGCGAGGAAGTACGGCCGAAGTGGCTCAGCAGCTAGAATGAAGCCTTAGGTTGTAATTCTAGTGAGTGATTCCCAGCGAGATGCCCGAGCAGGGATATGCTGCTTACATCATCCTGTGGGGAGGCGCAGCATGTTTCGCTGTGGCGCCTGAACCAACTGCCAAGCCGGCCCGGATGGAGACAATTTCAATGAGGTTATGCAGCCAACCCCTTTCTACTTTCAGGGTCAATAAATGGTGGCCTTGGTTAGCCAGAGAAGCTTCTCCCGCGTCTCTGACAGACTGCCATTTTAGGTAGCGTCGATATAGTACGAATGAAGTACGAAGTACGTAGTAAGTTACGTGGCAACTGACGTCCATGCCCTTGTAGCCCATTTAGGCTTCAGACTTTGGCCCTTGTTCCATCTTCACCGCGATGAGGTCGAGCCGCGGAAGCGAGGCCTGGACGCCTCTTTGCATCTGGTCATCTCTGCCTGACCGGGGTCTCAAAGCCTCACCAACGACACCAACTGGCGATGCATGCATCGTGTATCAGAAAGGGGTCGCGACCTTGGCGCGAAGCAGGAGCACATTGAAAGCCGAGGAGCGCCAGGGACAAGGGTTCTACGCACGGCCAGATCCATTCCAATCCATCGCGGTGAGAGAACTGGTGTCTATTGCACAAATTCATTATATCCTTGGCTGGAATGTTTTGAAGACGGGGTTTGGTATGTATATGACTTTGTTTCGAGATAGAATGGTATGCTATAACTACTCATTGTTGCCCAAGGCTCGTAGTTTGTGTGTTTGTATGGAGTATGCCAGTAGCTTTCGAACTTGAGATCAGGCTACTCCAACTGGAAGTGTAGATATCCCGGCGACATTTTTTGATCTTGGTCATCTCCAGACTCTAGGCAGACAACAAAGCCCTTGATTGGACCTCGGCGGCGTGTATGAAACTGTATGAAGATACTATGAAGGTGCGGCATCTTAACATTCTCACCGTTTGTTTCTTGGAGTCTGGACTCAAAGGTAGGCTTGACCCCATGAAATCCGGAGTGAGGCTTAGATGCTTACTAGCGGAATGGAATCCAATACGACGCTCACCGTTCATCCATGGGGCATTTCCGAGAGAACCCCTGATGAGGGTCCAATCCGACGGGCATTTCTGGAAATCGCAGATTACATAGCGCAACGTTTCGTTGCTTTTGGGGGTTTGGTTCATTGACCTGGAAATTTGGAGCTGCACGCCAAGGGGACCCCTGGCCAGGGTCGCCCGGAGTTCGAGCCTCAGAGGCAGGAGAAGACCGGCTGCTGCAAAGCGGATTGGGTGCAGCGGCGAAGAGGTTTCGTACCACTGGGCGTGCACTAAGCCGTTTGACGGGTGCGTCATGCCGAACAGCTGCAATGATGAGCAGCGCTATGGAGTCCTCGTGCGACCAGTGGTGGGTGGGCGGCGGCAATGAATTGGCGCAAGACGGGGCTTGGAGGCTGCCTTGGTTTCCGTAGATACGCATTGCGCGACTAGCACAGAACGATGTGCCCGCACCAAGACGTCAGTACGTCAGAATCGAGGATTCGCGAATGTCGATATGGGTAGGGCTGCGGAGCTGGCCACCTACGTCTAGCATTGGAGCTAGCCACGGCGAAGCCGCGAAAGAGCGACGAAGAGCGGGAGTGGTCGGTGGCCCCGCTGCTAGCTTCAGCGTTGACTGCTGCCACTGCAGCCTTTCCGTCAGAACGGAGCTTGTTCGCACGCAACTAAGTTAACCCCCGAGCCTCCGAAAGCCCGACACAACCGGACCTAAGACCCTGTGTCCGCTGTGCCCGCGGCCAGCGGCACCGATCGAGAAGTGCGGTTGCCCAGGTGGGAAGTTGGACAAGAGAACAACCGGGACCGACCACACCGAGGCCACGACACCCCAGAGACGAGCAATATCGCAATGGCAGCCGACGGAACTCCGACGAACCCTTCGGGCTATTTGAGGGCTCCGTACGCCGTGAGGACGAGAATTCATGGGACTGCCGGGCGCCATCACAAGCATGAGGCTAGACCACTACGTAGTGAACAAGTGGCGAACGATGGCATGTAATATTTTGTACGCCAGCCAAGTTCATAATCGCGTGGGGCTGGATCGTTCATCTCTGGGTGAGGCGGGCGGAGATCTGGGCCGACCACGCCAGACCAATCGCCATCGACCAGCGACTTGTCCCGAGTGCTTCCTAGAGTATGTATGTGCCGTAGGATCGCCGCGCCGAGCGTATCTCATGTACTGCGAATGCCCTGGAACAGCAATTCAACAGCCAGAAACAACAGGGAGACGGAGATTCAGCCTCGGGTTGGTGTGTGGGAGACCATCTGAAGCACCCATGGGGAGCAACTCGTCTGAGTGGACGGAAGGATTCGAAGGATGGACTCAGGGCTGGGATAATTTCTGATGCAGCACTCGTGCCTCCCTTTGGCCTGTGAGCTGACAGGCCCTGTCGAGTTGAAGGCTCCGAAGGCACCAAGAAACGGAAATCCCAAGAAGAGAGTCCAGTGAAAGCTTGGTTCGCTGTTGGCTGCAAGGGCCCTGGTCCTCGCCATGGACTCGGGGCTGGCATCAAGTTCCAGGGACGTCCTCCGCTGGCGAGTGGGCACTTTTGGGCTGGCGAGTCTCAGCTAAAGCCAGAGGCCGTAAGACTAACGTGGCCCGGTGCCAATCCGCGACGACAACGCTCTGTCAGCGCAGCGCTAGTAGCGCCTTCGTCTGGCTTACATTATCAAGACACACGGATGGGAGGATTTATGATTGCTGAGATGGCGAGATGGAGGCCAGTGGATAACAGAAGAAGCTGAGGATGATTACTGTACTGCGGATGAGGCTGCGGATGCTGCGGCAGATTCCGCGGCGGCGGCTAATGATTCTGAACGTGCTGACTGTGTTGGCGGCCACCCGGTCGGGTTAACTGCGAGAGCGTGCCAGCGTGCTTGCGTGTGAGTGCGAAGATGGGAGGACCTGAAGATGTAATGAAGCGGAGCGCGAAGGAGTGCGAGGCCTTGAGCATGGGCCTGTCGTACGTGGGCGCTTCGTACTTCGCACGTCCGACAACACCAGAACGCCGGCCCAAACCTGTCACCAGCGGCCAAGACAAGAGGCATGCGGGGGAGACAGCTGGCTGGCGCAACCGCACGCGGGCGAGAGAGCTTAGCCTCGAGACACAGAGCAACAGGGCTTGAAAGCTGGCTATTTGGGCGTGGTGGTCCTGGCTTTCAGACACGGCGCCCTCCCTGCCGCCCTGGCTGTTCGCCCTTTTCTCTTGGCTTCGCAACCTCTGCTTGGCAGGGGCGTGTGGTAGATGCCTGAAGAGGCCAAGCCAGGCAGATGCCATGCCAGGGCGAGCCCGGCAAAAATAAACATGAATAGCATTGCTGAGCCTAACGGTAAGTATAATCAACGCCAGCCTCGCCGAACGTGCTCGCCCCAAACCACAAAGCCACAGGAGGAACAATGCTAGCGCTCCATCGCTGCGCCGTGGATTGGGTGACTCGGGGCCTTCGTTGGCGAGCGGTGCGTTATGCTGTTTGATGCGTGATGCGTGAATGCGAGTTTGCAGGGTCGAGGATACATGGCGATCTGGGCTAGGTACGGGTACGTAAGGTAGCGTCGGGGATCTGATACCTGGCGTCTTCTTTGGCGGGATAGACTACTGACCGACACGCCCGAAAAGCCCGCCCCGTGCTTCCGGGCTGTTGTGGAAGTCGTCTGGAGAATCTAGCGGCCATGGGCTTCGGTGAAGGGGCTGGCCGGTTCAGTTGTCACAATGGGCGGGCGGCGGGGGGCTTCGTGTGCGGGAGGTTGAGATGGAGGTACTTGCGTAGGGGGTAAAGG